>JAMOIN010001128.1:0-63385 GCA_024666655.1 Dascyllus trimaculatus
GGGCTCACCAGCACAGCACATGGAGGCCCCCAGCACCACAGCCCGCCTGACTCTCCATCAGAGCCTGTTCACACCCGTCCGCACCAGAGCCTGTCTACACGGCTCCCCAGCACAAAAGCCCAGCTCACCGGGCTCCCCAGCCCAGCTCACAGGGCTCCCCAGCACAGCACACGGGGCCCCCCAGCACCACAGCCTGCCTTGCTCTCCAGCAGAGCCTGTTCAAACCACTCCCCTGCAGAGCCTGTCCACACGGCTCCCCAGCACCACAGCCCGCCTGGCTCTCCAGCAGAGCCTACTCAAACCGGTCCCCAGCAGAGCCTGTCCACACGGCTCCCCAGCAGGACAGCCCAGCACACCGGGCTCCCCAGCCCAGCTCACCGGGCTACCCAGCACAGGACACGGGGGCCCCCAGCACCACAGCCCGCCTGACTCTCCAGCAGAGCCTGTTCACACGGCTGCCCAGGACCTCAGCCCAGCTCACCGGGCTCCCCAGCCCAGCTCACCGGGCTCCCCAGAACAGCACACGTCGGCCCCCAGCACCACAGCCCGCCTGGCTCTCCAGCAGAGCCAGTTCACCCCGCTCCCCAGCAGTGCTTGTCCACACGGCTCCCCAGCAGCACAGCCCAGCACGCCGGGTTCCCCAGCACAGCACACGGGGGCCACCAGCACCACAGCCCGCCTGGCTCTCCAGCAGAGCCTGTTCACACCGCTCCCCAGCAGAGCCTGTCTACACGGCTCCCCATCACCACAGCCAAGCACACCGGGCTCCCCAGCCCAGCTCACCGGGCTCCTGAGCACAGCTCACGGGGGCCCCCAGCACCACAGCCCGCCTGGCTCTCAAACAAAGCCTGTTCACACCCGTCCGCAGCAGAGCCTCTCTACACGGCTCCCCAGCACAAAAGCCCAGCACACTGGGCTCCGAAGCCCAGCTCACTGGGCTCCCGAGTACAGCACACGGGGGCCCCCAGCACCACAGCCCGGCTGGCTCTCCATCAGAGCCTGTTCACACCGCTCAACAGCACAGCCTGTCTACACGGCTCCCCATCACCACAGCCAAGCACACAGGGATCCCCTTCCCACCTCACCGGGCCCCCCAGCACAGCACACGGGGCCCCCCAGCACCACAGCCCGCCTGGCTATCCATCAATGCCTGTTCACACCGCTCCCCAGCAGAGCTTGTCTACACGGCTCCCCATCGCCACAGCCCAGCACACCGGGCTCCCCAGCCCAGCTCACCGGTCTCCCCAGGACAGCACACGGGGCCCCCCAGCACCACAGCCCGCCTGGCTCTCCATCAGAGCCTGGTCACAGCTCTCCGCAGCAGAGCCTGTCCACACGGCTCCCCAGCAGAAAAGCCCAGCACACCGGGCTCCCCAGCCAAGCTCACCGGGCTCCCCAGGACAGCACACAGGGTCCCCCAGCACAACACACGGGGGCCCCAAGCACCACAGCCCGCCTGGCTCTCCATCAGAGCCTGTTCACACCGCTCCCCAGCAGAGCCTGTCTACACGGCTCCCCAGCAGCACAGCCCAGCACACCGGGCTCCGCAGCCCAGCTCACCGGGCTCCACAGCACAGCACACGGGGGCCCCCAGCACCACAGCCAGCCTGGCTCTCCATCAGAGCCTCTTCACACCGCTCCCCAGCAGAGCCTTTCCACACGGCTCCCCAGCACCACAGCCCAGCACACCGGGCTCCCCAGCCCTGCTCACCGGGCTCCGTTGCAGAGCACACGGGGGCCCCCAGCACCACAGCCCGCCTTGCTCTCCATCAGAGCCTGTTCAACCCTCTCCCCAGCAGAGCCTGTCCACACGGCTCCCCAGCACCACAGCCCAGAACACCGGGCTCCCAAGCGCAGCTCAACGGGCTCCCCAGCACAGCACATGGGACAACGCAGCACCACAGCCCGCCTGGCTCTCCATCAGAGCCTGTTCACACCGCTCCCCAGCAGAGCCTCTCTACACGGCTCCCCAGCAGCACAGCCCAGAACACCGCAACACAGGCCGCCTGGCTCTCCAGCAGAGCCTGTTCACACCGCTCCCCAGCAGACCCGGTTCACAAGGCTCCCCAGCAGCACAGCCCAGCACACCGCAACACAGGCCGCCTGGCTCTCCAGCAGAGCCTTTTCACACCGCTCCCCAGAAGACCCGGTCTACACGGCTCCCCAGCAGCACAGAACAGCACACCGGGTTCCCCAGAACAGCACACGGGGGCCCCCAGCACCACGGCCCGCCTGGCTCTCCAGCAGAGCCTGTTCAAACCACTCCCAAGCAGAGCCGGTCCACACGGCTCCCCAGCAGCACAGCCCAGCACACTGGCCTCCCAAGCCCAGCACACCGGGCCCCCCAGCACCAATGCCCGCCTGGCTCCCCAGCAGCACAGCCGAGCACACCGGGATCCCCAGCACAGCACACGGGGGCCCCCAGCACCACCGCCCGCCTGGCTCTCCAGCAGAGCCTCTTCACACCGCTCCCCAGCAGAGCCTGTCTACACGGCTCCCCAGCAGCACTGCCCAGCACACCGCAGCACAGCCCGCCTGGCTCTCCATCAGAGCCTGTTCAAACCATTCCCCAGCAGAAACTGTCCAAACGGCTCCCCTGCAGCACAGCCCAGAACACCGGGCTCCCCGGGACATCACACGGGGGCCCCCAGCACCACAGCCCGCTTCGCTCTCCAGAAGAGCCTTTTCAAACCATTCCCCAGCAGAGCCTGTCCACACGGCTTCCCAGCAGACCAGCCCAGCTCACCGGGCTCCCCAGCGCAGCTCACCGGACTCCCCAGCACAGCACACGGGGGCCCCCAGAACCACAGCCCGCCTGGCTCTCCAGCAGAGCCTGTTCACACAACTCCCCAGCAGAGCCTGTCCACAGGGCTCCCCAGCAGCACAGCCCAGCACACCGGGCTCCCAGGCCCAGCTCACCGGACTCCCCAGCACAGCACACGGGCGCCCCCAGCACCACAGCCCGCCTGGCTCTCCATCAGAGCTTGTTCACACCACTCCCCAGCAGAGCCTGTCCACACGGCTCCCCTGCACCACAGCCCAGCACACCGGGCTCCCCAGCCCAGCACACCGAGCTACCCAGCCAAGCTCACAGGGCTTCCCAGCACAGCACACGGGGCCCCCCAGCACCACAGCCCGCCTGGCTGTCCAGCAGAGCCTTTTAAAACCACTCCCCAGCAGAGCCTGTCCACACGGCTCCCCAGCACCACAGCCCAACACACCGGGCCCCCGAGGCCACCACAACGGGCACCCCATCACAGCACACGGGACCCCCCAGCACCACAGCCCGCCTGGCTCTCCAGCAGAGCCTGTTCACACAGCTCCCCAGAAGAGCCAGTATGCACGGCTCCGCAGCAGCACTGCCCAGCTCAGCGGGCTCCACAGCACAGCACACGGGGTGCCCCAGCACCACAGCCCACCAGGCTCTCCAGCAGAGCCTGTCCACTCGGCTCACCAGCAGCACTGCCCAGCTCACCGTGCTCCCCAGCACAGCACACGAGGCTTCCCAGCACCACAGCCCGCCTGGCTCTCCATCAGAGCCTGTTCACTCCGCTCCCCAGCAGAGCCTGTCCACACGGCTCCCCAGCACCACAGCCCAGCACACCGGGCTCCCCAGCCCGGCTCAACGGGCTCCCCAGCACAGAACACGGGGCCCCCCAGCACCACAGCCCGCCTGGCTCTGCAGCAGATCCTGTTCAAACCACTCCCCAGCAGAGCCTGTCCACACGGCTCCCCAGCAGCACAGCCCAGCACATCGGGCTCCCAAACCCAGTTCACCGGGCACCCCAGCACAGCACACAGGGGCCCCCAGCACCACAGCCCGCCTGGCTCTCCATCAGAGCCTGTTCAAACCATTCCCCAGCAGATACTGTCCAAACGGCTCCCCAGCAGCACAGCCCAGAAGACCGGGCTCCCCGGGACATCACACGGGGGCCCCCAGCACCACAGCCCGCTTGGCTCTCCAGAAGAGCCTGTTCACACAATTCCCCAGCAGAGCCTGTCCACACGGCTCCCCAGCACCACAGCCCAGCACACCGGGCTCTCCAGCCCAAATCAACGGCTCCCAAACACAGAACACGGGGCCCCCCAGCACCACAGCCCGTCTGGCTCTCCATCAGAGCCTGTCCACACCGCTCCTCAGCAGAGCCTGTCCAAACGCCTCCAGAGCACCACAGCCCAGCACACCGGGCTCCTCAGCCCAGCTCACAGGGCTCCCGAGCACAGCACACGGTGGCCCCCCGCACCACAGCCCGCCTGGCTCTCCAGCAGAGCCTTTTCAAACCACTCCCCAGCAGAGCCTGTCCACACGGCTCCCAAGCAGCAAGGCCCAGCACACCGGTCTCCCCAGCCCAGCTCACCGGGCTCCCCAGCACAGCACACGGGGGCCCCCAGCAACACAGCCCGCCTTGCTCTCCAGCAGAGCCTGTTGAAACCGCTCCCCAGCAGAGCCTGTCCACACGGCTCCCCAGATGCACAGCCCAGCACACCGGGCTCCCCAGCCCAGCTCACCGGGCTCCCCAGTACAGCACTCAGGGGCCCCCAGCTCCACACCCCGCCTGGCTCTCCATCAGAGCCTGTTCACAAAGCTCCCCAGAAGAGCCTGTCTACACGGCTCCCCAGCAGCCCCGCACACCGCAGCACAGCCCGCCTGGCACTCCATCAGAGCCTGTTCACACCGCTACCCAGCAGACGCTGTACACACGGCACCCCAGCAGCTCAGCCCAGCACACCGGGCTCCGCAGCACAGCTCACCGGGCTTCTGAGCACAGCACACGGGGCCACCCAGCACCACAGCCCGCCTGGCTCTGCATCAGAGCCTGTTCACACCGCTACCCAGCAGACGCTGTACACACGGCACCCCAGCAGCTCAGCCCAGCACACCGGGCTCCGCAGCACAGCTCACCGGGCTTCTGAGCACAGCACACGGGGCCACCCAGCACCACAGCCCGCCTGGCTCTCCATCAGAGCCTTTTCACACCGCTTCCCAGCAGACCCTGTCCACACGGCACCCCAGCAACTCAGCCCAGCATTCCGGGCTCCCCAGCCCAGCTCACCGGACTACCGAGCACAGCACACGGGGGCCCCCCAGCACCACAGCCCGCCTGGCTCTCCATCAGAGCCTGTTCACACCGCTCCGCAGCAGAGCCTGTCTACATGGCTCCCCAGCATCACAGCCCAGCTCACCTGGCTCCCAAGCCCAGCTCACCTGTCTCTCCAGCACAGCACACGGGGCCCCCCAGCACCACAGCCCGCCTTGCTCTCCATCAGAGCCTGTTCATACAGCTCCCCAGCAGAGCCCGTCTACACGGCTCCCCAGCACCACAGCCCATCACACCGGGCTCCCCAGCACAGCACACGGGGCCCGCCAGCACAACAGCCCGCCTGGCTGTCCAGCAGAGCCTTTTCAAACCGCTCCCCAGAAGAGCCTGTCTACACGGCTCCCCAGCAGCAAAGCCCAACAAACCAGGCTCCCCAGCCCTGCTCACCGGGCTCCCGATCACGGCACATGGGGCACCCCAGCACAAAAGGCTGCCCTGCTCTCCATCAGAGCCTGTTCAACCCTCTCCCCAGCAGAGCCTGTCCACACGGCTTCCCAGCACCATAGCCCAGCACACTGGGCTCCGAAACCCAGCTCACTGGGCTCCCGAGTACAGCACACGGGGGCCCCAAGAACCACAGCCCGGCTGGCTCTCCATCAGAGCCTGTTCACACCGCTCAACAGCACAGCCTGTCTACACGGCTCCACATCACCACAGCCCAGAACCCAGGGATCCCCAGCCCAGCTCACCGGGCTCCTGAGAACAGCTCAAGGGGGGCCCCCAGCACCACAGCCCGCCTGGCTCTCCATCAGGGCCTGTTCACACCCCTCCGCAGCAGAGCCTGTCTACACGGCTCCCCAGAACAAAAGCCAAGCACACCGGGCTCCCCGGCCCAGCTCACCGGGCTCCCCAGCACAGCACACGGGGCCCCCCAGCACCACAGCCTGCATGGCTCTCCAGCAGAGACTGTTCAAACCACTCCCCAGCAGAGCCTGTCCACACCGCTCCCCAGCACAACAGCCCAGCACACCGGGCTCCCCAGCCGAACTCAACGGGCTCCCCAGCACAAAACACGGGGCCCCCCAGAGCCACAGCCCGCCTGGCTCTCCATCAGAGCCTGTTCACACAGCTCCCCAGCAGAGCCTGTCTGCACGGCTCCCCAGCAGCACAGCGAAGCACACCGCAGCACAGCCCGCCTGGCTCTCCAGCAGAGCCCTTTCACACCGCTCCCCAGCAGAGCCTGTCCACACGGCAACCCAGCAGAACAGCCCAGCACACCGGGCTCCCCAGCCCAGCACACCGGGCTCCACAGCAAAGCACACGGGGCCCCCCACCACCACAGCCCGAATGGCTTGCCAGCAGAGCCTGTCTACACGGCTCCCCAGCACCACAGCCCAGCTCACCGGGCTCCCCAGCACAGCACACGGGGGCCGACAGCACCACAGCCCGCCTGGCTGTCCAGCAGATCCTGTTCACACCGCTCCCCAGCAGAGCCTGTCCACACGGCTCCCCAGCACAACAGCCCAGCACACGGGGTTCTCCAGCCCAGCTCACCGGGGTCCCCAACACAGCACACGGGGGCCCCCAGCACCATAGCCCGCCTGGCTCTCCAGCAGAGACTGTTCACACCGCTCCCCAGCAGAGCCTGTCCACACGGCTCCCCAGCAGAGCCTGACCACAGGGCTCCCCAGCACCACAGCCCAGATCACCGGGCTCCCCAGCCCAGCTCAACGGGCTCGGCAGCACAGCACACGGGGGCCCCCAACAACACCGCACGCCTGGCTATCCAGCAGAGCCTGTTCAAACCACTCCCCAGCAGAGCCTGTCCACACGGCTCCCCAGCAGAGCCTGTCCACAAGGCTCCCAAGCACCACAGCCCAGCACACCGGTCTCCAGAGCCCAGCTCAACGGGCTCCCCAGCACAGCACACGGGGCCCCCCAGCACCACAGCCCGCCTGGCTCTACATCAGAGCCATTTCACACCGCTCCCCAGCAGAGCCTGACAACACGGCTCCCCAGCACCACAGCCCAGCACACCGGGCTCCCCAGCCCAGCTCACCGGGCTCCCCAGCACAGCACACGGGGCCTCCCAGCACCACAGCCCGCCTGGCTCTCGAGCAGAGAATGTTCAAACCACTCCCCAGCAGAGCCTTTCCACACGGCTCCCCAGCACCACAGCCCAGCACACCGGGCTCCCCAGCCCAGCTCACCGGGCTCCACAGCACAGCACACGGCGGCCCCCTACACCACAGCCCACCTGGCTCTCCATCAGTGCCTGTTCACACCGCTCCCCATCAGAGCCTGTCTACAAGGCTCCCCAGCACCAAAGCCCAGCACACCGAGCTCCCCGGCCAAGCTAAACGGGGCCCCCCAGCACCACAGCCCGAATGGCTCCGCAGCAGAGCCTGTCTACACGGCTTCCCAGCACTACAGCCCAGCACACTGGGCTCCAAAGCCCAGCTCACTGGGCTCCCGAGCACAGCACACGGGGGCCCCCAGCACCACAGCCCGGCTGGCTCTCCATCAGAGCCTTTTCACACCGCTCCCCGGCAGAGCCTGTCCACACGGCTCCCCAGCAGCACAGCCCAGCACACCGGGCTCCCCAGCCAATCTCACCAGGGTCCCCAGCACAGAACACGGGGCCCCCCGGCACCACAGCCCTCCTGGCTCTCCAGCAGAGCCTGTTCAAACCACCCCCCAGAAGAGCCTG
The DNA here is from genome assembly GCA_024666655.1 of Dascyllus trimaculatus. NCBI lineage: Eukaryota > Metazoa > Chordata > Actinopteri > Pomacentridae > Dascyllus > Dascyllus trimaculatus. Next base: position 7,750 of record JAMOIN010001128.1, read on the forward strand.
TCCACACAACTCCCCAGCACCACAGGCCAGCACACCGTACTCCCCAGCGCAGCTCACCATGGCCCCCAGCCCAGTTCAACGGGCTCCCCAGCACAGCACACGGGGCCCCCCAGCACAGCACACGGGGCTTCCCAGCACAACAGCCCGCCTGGCTCTCCATCAGAGCCTGTTCAAGCGACTCCCCAGCAGAGCCGGTCCACAAGGCTCCCCAGCACCACAGCCCAGCACACCGGGATCCCCAGCCCAGCACACCGGGCTCCCCAGCCCAGCTCACCGGGCCGCCCAGCACAGGACACGGGGGCCCCCGGCACCACAGCCCGCCTGGCTCTCCATCAGAGCCTGTTCACACCGCTCCTGAGCAGAGCCTGTCGACACGGCTCCCCAGCACCACAGCACAGCACACCGGGCTCCCCAGCCCAGCTCACCGGGCTCCCCAGCACAGCACACGGGGCCCCCCAGCACCACAGCCCGCCTGGCTCTCCAGCAGAGACTGTTCAAACCACTCCCCAGCAGAGCCTGTCCACACGGCTCCCCAGCAGAGCCTGTCCACACGGCTCCCCAGCACCACAGCCCAGCACACCGGGCTCCCCAGCACAGCACACGGGGCCCCCCAGCACCACAGCCCGCCTTGCTCTCCATCAGGGCCTGTTCAACCCTCTTCCCAGCAGAGACTGTTCACACCGCTCCCCAGCAAAGCCTGTCTACACGGCTCCCCAGCACCAGAGCCCAGCACACCAGGATCCCCAGCCAAGCTCACCGGGCTCCCCAGAACAGCACACCGGGCCCCCCAGCACCACAGCCCGGCTGGCTCTCCATCTGAGCCTGTTCACTCCGCTCCCCAGCAGAGCCTGTTCAAAACAGTCCCCTAGAGATCCTGTCCACACGGCTCACCAGCAGCACAGCCCAGCACACCGGGCTCCCCAGCCAATCTCACCGGGCTCCCCAGCAAGGCACACGGGGCCCCCCAGCACCACAGCCCGCCTGGCTCAACAGCAGAGTCTGTTGAAACCACTCCCCAGCAGAGCCTGTCTACACGGCTCCCCAGCAGCACAGCCCAGCTTACCGGGCTCCCCAGCCCTGCTTACCGGGCTCCCCAGCACTGGACACGGGGGCCCCCAGAACCACAGGCCGCCTGGCTCTCCAGCAGAGCCTGTTAACACTGCTCCCAAGTAGAGCCTTTCCACAGGGCTCCGCAGCAGAAGAGCCCAGCACACCGGGCTCCCCAGCCGATGTCACCGGGCTCCCCAGCAAGGCACACGGGCCCCCCAGCACCACAGCCCGCCTGGCTCTCCAGCAGAGCCTGTTCACACCGCTCCGCAGCAGAGCCTGTCCACACGGCTCCCAAGCACTACAGCCCAGCACACCGGGCTCCCCAGCAAAGCACACGGGGCCCCCCAGCACCAAAGCACGCCTGGCTCTCCATCAGAACCTGTTCAACCCTCTCCCCAGCAGAGTCTGTCCACACGGCTCCCCAGCACCACAGCCCAGCACACCGGGCTCCACAGCCCAACTTAACGGGCTCACCAGCACAGCACACGGGCCCCCCCAGCACAGCACACGGGGCTACCCAGCACAGCAGCCCGCCTGGCTCTCCATCAGAGCCTGTTCAAACCACTCCACAGCAGAAAGACTCCACACGGCTCCCAAGCACCACAGCCCAGCACACTGGGCTCCCCAGCCCAGCTCACAGGGCTAACCAGCACAGCACACGGGGCCCCCCAGCACCATAGCCCGCCTGGCTCTCCATCAGAGCCTGTTCACACCGTTCCGAGCATAGCCTGTCTACACGGCTCCCCAGCACCACAGCCCAGAACACCGGGCTCCCCAGCCAAGCTCACCGGGCTCCCCAGCACAGGACATGGGGCCCCCCAGAACAACAGCCCGCCTGGCTATCCATCAGAGCCATTTCACACCGCTCCCCAGCAGAGCCTGTTCACAGCGCTCAACAGCAAAGCCTGTCTACACGGCTCCCCATCACCACAGCCAAGCACACAGGGATCCCCTTCCCAGCTCACCGGGCTCCTGAGCACAGCTCAAGGGGGCCCCCAGCACCTTAGCCAGCCTGGCTCTCCATCAGGGCCTGTTCACACCCCTCCGCAGCAGAGCCTGTCTACACGGCTCCCCAGCACAAAAGTCCATCACACCGGGCTTCCCAGCCCACCTCACCGGGCTCCCCAGCACACCACACGGGGGCCCTCAGCACCAAAGCCCGCCTGGCTCTCCATCAGAGCCTGTTCACACCGCTCCCCAGAACAGCCTCTCTACACGGCTCCCCAGCACCACAGCCCAGCACCCCGGGCTCCCAAGCCCAGCTCACCGGGCTCCCCAGCACAGACCACGGGTCCCCCCAGCACCTCAGCCCACCTGGCTTTCCAGCAGAGCCTCTTCACAAGGATCCCCAGCAAAGCCTGTCCACACGGCTCCCCAGCAGCACAGCCCAGCACACCAGGCTCCACAGCCGATCTCACCGGGCTCCGCAGCACAGCACACGGGGCCACCCAGCACCACAGCCCAGCACACCGGGCTCCCCAGCCCAGCTCACCGGGCTCCCCAGCACAGCACACGGGGGCCCCCAGCGCCACAGCCCGCCTGGCTCTCCAGCAGAGCCTCTTCACACCGCTCCCCAGCAGAGCCTGTCTACACGGCTCCACAGCAGCACAGCCCAGCACACCGCAGCAAAGCCCGCCTGGCTCTCCATCAGAGCCTGTTCAAACCCCTCCCCAGCAGATCCTGTCAACACGGCTCCCCAGCAGCACAGCCCAGCACACTGGCCTCCCCAGCCCAACACACCGGGTTCCCCAACAAAGCACACGGGGGCCCCAAGCACCACGGCCCGCCTGGCTCTCCAGCAGAGCCTGTTCAAACCACTCCCAAGCAGAGCCGGTCCACACGGCTCCCCAGCAGCACAGCCCAGCACACTGGCTTCCCCAGCCCAGCTCACCGGGCTCCCCAGCACAGCAGACGGGGCACCCCAGCACCACAGCCCACCTGGCTCTCCATCAGAGCCTGTTCACACCGCTCCCCAGCAGAGCCTGTCTACAGGGCTACCCAGCAGCACAGCCCAGCACACCGGGCTCCCCAGCCCAGCTCACCGGGCTCCCCAGCACGGCACACGGGGGCCCCCAGCACAGCTCACTGGGCTCCCCTGAACCACAGCCCGCCTGGCTCTCCATCAGAGACTGTTCACAATGCTCCCCAGCAGAGCCTGTTCACTCCGCTCCCCAGCAGAGCCTGTCTACACGGCTCCCCAGCACCATAGCCCAGCACACCGGGCTCCCCAGCCCAGCTCACCGGGCTCCCCAGCACAGCACACAGGGCCCCCCAGCACCACAGCCTGCCTGGCTCCCTAGCAGAGCCTGTTCAAACCACTCCCCAGCAGTCCCTTTCCACACGGCTTCCCAGCAGCACAGCCTAGCACAGCGGGCTCCCCGGGAAACCTCACCGGGCTCCCCAGCAAATCACACGGGGGCCACAAGCACCACAACCCACCTGGCTCTCCAGCAGAGCCTCTTCACACCGCTCCCCAGCAGAGTCTGTCTACACGGCTCCCCAGCAGCCCAGCCCAGCACACCGCAGCACAGCCCGCCTTGCTCTCCATCAGAGCCTGTTCAAACCGCTCCCCAGCAGATCCTGTCAACACGGCTCCCCAGCAGCACAGCCCAGCACACTGGCCTCCCCAGCCTAACACACCGGGTTCCCCAACACAGCACACGGGGGACCCCAGCACCACGGCCCGCCTGGCTCTCCAGCAGAGCCTGTTCACACCACTCCCCAGCAGAGCCTGTCCACACGGCTCCCCAGCAGCACAGCCTAGCACAGCGGGCTCCCCGGCCAACCTCACCGGGCTCCCCAGCACAGCAAACGGGGGCCACCAGCACCACATCCCGCCTGGCTCTCCATCATGGCCTGTTCACACCACTCCCGAGCAGAGCCTATTTAAACCACTCCCCAGCAGAGCCTGTCCACACGGCTCCCCAGCACCACAGCCCAGCACACCGGGCTCCTAAGCCCAGCTCACAGGGGTCCCCAGTACAGCACACGGGGGCCCCCAGCACCAAAGCCCACCTGGCTGTCCAGCAGAGCCTTTTCACAACGCTCCCCAGCAGAGCCTGTCTCCAGGGCTACCCAGCAGCACAGCCCAGCACACCGGGCTCCATAGCCGATATCACCGCGCTCCGCAGCACAGCACACGGGGCCCCCCAGCACCACAGCCCAGCACACCGGGCTCCCCAGTACCGCACACGGGGGCCCCCAGCAACACAGCCCGCCTGGCTCTCCAGCAGAGCCTGTTCAAAACACTACCCAGCAGAGCCTGTCCACACGGCTCCCCAGCAGCACAGCCCAGCACACCGGGCTCCCCAGCACAGCACACGGGGGCCCCCAGCACAGCACACGGGGACCCCCAACACCAAAGCCCGCCTGGCTTTCCATCAGAGCCTGTTCACACCGCTCCTCAGCAGAGCCGGTCTACACGGCTCCCCAGCAGCACACCCTAGGAAACCGGGCTCCCCAGCCCAGCTCACCGGGCTCCCCAGCACAGCACACGGGGGGCCCCCAGCACCACAGCCCGCCTGGCTCTCCAGCAGAGCCTGTTCAAACCAATCCCCAGCACAGCCTGTCCACACGCCTCCCCAGCAGCACAGCCCAGCACACCGTGCTGCCCAGCCAAGCTCACCGGGCTCCCCAGCAAAGCAAACGGGGGCCCCCAACACCACAGCCCGCCTGGCTTTCCATCAGTGCCTGTTCACACCGCTCCCCAGCAGAGCCTGTTCACACCGCTCCCCAGCAGACCCGGTCCACACGGCTCCCCAGCAGCACAGAACAGCACACAGTGTTCCCCAGCACAGCACACGGGGGCCCTCAGCACCACGGCCCGCCTGGCTTTCCAGCAGAGCCACTTCACACAGCTCCCCAGCAGACCCGGTCCACACGGCTCCCCAGCATCACAGAACAGCAAACAGTGTTCCCCAGCACAGCACACGGGGACCCCCAGCACCACGGCCCGCCTGGCTCTCCAGCAGAGCCTGTTCAAACCACTCCCAAGCAGAGCCGGTCGACACGGCTCCCCAGCAGCACAGCCCAGCACACTGGCCTCCCAAGCCCAGCTCACCTGGCTCCCCAGCACAGCACACTGGGCTCCCCAGCACCTCAGCCCACCTGGCTTTCCAGCAGAGCCACTTCACACCGCCCAGAACCACAACCCAGCACACCGGGCTCCCCAGCACAGCACACGGGGGCCCCCAGCACCACAGCCTGCCTGCCTCTCCAGCAGAGCCTGTTCACACAGCTCCCCAGCAGAGCCAGAATGCACGGCTCCCCAGCAGCACTGCCCAGCACACAAGGCTCCCCAACCCAGCTCGCCAGGCTCTACAGCACAGCACACGGGGGCCCCCAGCACCACAGCCTGCCTGGCTCTCCATCAGAGACTGTTCACACCGCTCCCCATCAGAGCCTGTTCACTCCGCTCCCCAGCAGAGCATGTCCACACGGCTCCCCAGCAGCACAGCACACGGGGGCCCCCAGCACAGCACACGGGGGCCCCCATCACCACAGCCCGCATGGCTTTCCATCAGAGCCTGTTCACACCGCTCCTCAGCAGAGCCTTTCCACACGGCTCCCCAGCAGCACACCCAAGGACACCGGGCTCCCCAGCCCAGCACACCGGGCTCCCCAGCACAGCACACGGGGCCCACCAGCACCACAGCCCGAATGGCTCCCCAGCAGAGCCTGTCCACACGGCTCCCCAGCACCACAGCCCAGCAAACCTGGCTCCCCAGCCCTGCACACCGGGCTCCCCAGCCAAGCTCAAAGGGCTGCCCAGCGCAGAACACGGGGCCCCCCAGAACCACAGCCCGCCTGGCTCTCCATCAGAGCCTGTACAACCGTCTCCCCAGCACCACAGCCCAACACACCGGGCTCCCCAGCCCAGCTCAACGTGCTCCCCACCACAGCACACGCGTGCCCCCAGCACCACAGCACGCCTGGCTGTTCATCAGAGCCTGTCTACACGGCTCCCCATCACAACAGCCCAGCACACCGGGCTCCCCAGCACAACTCACTAGGCTCCACAGGACAGCACACGGGGCCCCCCAGCACCACAGCCCGCCTGGCTCTCCATCAGAGCCTGGTCACAGCGCTCCGCAGCAGAGCCTGTCCACACGGCTCCCCAGCAGCACAGCCCAGCACACCGGGCTCCCCAGCCAAGCTCAACGGGCTCCCCAGCACAGCACACGGGGGCCCCCAGCACCAAAGCCCGCCTGGCTCTAAATCAGAGCATGTTCAACCCTCTCCCCAGCAGAGCCTGTACACACAGTTCCCCAGCACCACAGCCCAGCACACCGGGCTCCCCAGCCCACCTCAACGGGCTTCCCAGCAAAGCACACGGGGCCCCCCAGCACCACAGCCCGCCTGGCTCTCCATCAGAGCCTGTTCACACCGCTCCCCAGCAGAGCCTGTCTACACGGCTCCCCAGCAGCACAGCCCAGCACACCGCAGCACAGCCCGCCTGGCTCTCCATCAGAGCCTGTTCAAACCGCTCCCCAGCTGATCCTGTCCACACGGCTCCCCAGCAGCACAGCCCAGCACACCGGGCTCCCCAGCCCAGCACAACGGGTTCCCCAGCACAGCACACGGTGGCCCCCAGCACCACGGCCCGCCTGGCTCTCCAGCAGAGCCTGTTCAAACCACTCCCAAGCAGAGCCGGTCCACACGGCTCCCCAGCAGCACAGCCCAGTACACTGGCCTCCCCAGCCAAGCTCACCGGGCTCCCCAGCACAGCACACGGGGCCCCCCAGCACCACAGCCCGCCTAGCTCTCCTTTAGAGCCTGTTCAACCCTCTCACCAGCAGAGCCTGTCCACACGGCTCCCCAGCACCACAGCCCACCACACCGGGCTTCCCAGCCCAGCTCAACCGGCCACCCAGCACAGCACACGGGTCTTCCCAGCACCACAGCCCGCATGGCTCTCCATCAGAGCCTGTTCACTCCGCTCCCCAGCAGAGCCTGTCCACACGGATCCCCAGCACCACAGCCCAGCACACCGGGCTCCTCTGCCCAGCTCACCGGGCTCCCCAGCACCACAGCCCGCCTGGCTCTCCATCAGAGCGTTTTCAAACCACTCCCCTGCAGAGCGTATCCACACGGCTCCCAAGTACCACAGCCCAGAACACTGGGCTCCCCAGTCCAGCTCAAAGGGCTCCCCAGCACAGCACACGGGGCCCCCCAGCACCATAGCCTTCCTGGCTCTGCAACAAAGCCTGTTCACACCCCTCCACAGCAGAACCTGTCTACACGGCTCCCCAGCACAACAGCCCAGCACACCGGGCTCCCCAGCCCAGCTCACCGGGCTCCCCAGCACAGCACACGGGCCCCCCCAGCACCATAGCCCGCCTGGCTCTCCATCAAAGCCTGTTCACACCGCTCCCCAGCAGAGCCTGTCTACACGGCTCCCCAGCACAACAGCCCAGCACACCGGGCTCCCCAGCCCAGCTCACCGGGCTCCCCAGCACAGCACACGGGCCCCCCCCCGCACCATAGCCCGCCTGGCTGTCCAGCAGAGCGTGTTCAACCCTCTCACCAGCAGAGCCTGTCCACACGGCTCCCCAGCACCACAGCCCAGCACACCGGGCTCCCCAGCACAGCTCACCGGGCTCCCCTGAACCACAGCCCGCCCGGCTCTCCATCAGAGCCTGTTCAACCCTCTCCCCAGCAGAGCCTGTCCACACGGCTCCCCAGCACCACAGCCCAGCACACCGGGCTCCCCAGGACAGCACACGGGGCCCCCCAGCACCACAGCCCGCCTGACTCTCCAGCAAAGCCTGTTCAAACCACTCGCCAGCAGAGCCTGTCCACACGGCTCCCCAGCAGCACACCCCAGCACACCGGGCTCCCCAGCCCAAATCAACGGGCTCCCCAGGACAGCACACGGGGCCCCCCAGCACCACAGCCCGCCTGACTCTCCAGCAGAGCCTGTTCAAACCACTCGCCAGCAGAGCCTGTCCACACGGCTCCCCAGCAGCAAAGCCCAGCACACCGGGCTTCCCAGCCCAGCTAACTGTGCTCACGAGCACAGCACACGGGGGCCCACAATACCACAGCCCGCCTGGCTCTCCATCAGAGCCTGTTCACACCGCTCACCAGCAGAGCCTGTCTACACGGCTCCACAGCACCACAGCCCAGCACATTGGGGTCCCCAGCCCACCTCACCGGGCCCCCCAACACATCACACGGGGGCGCCCAGCATCACAGCCGGCCTGGCTCTCCATCAGAGCCTGTTCACACCGCTCCCCAGCCGAACATGTCTACACGGCTCCCCAGCAGCACAGCCCAGCTCACCGGTCTCCCCAGCACATCACACGGGGGCCACCAGCAACACAGCGCGCCTTGCTCTCCAGCAGAGCCTGTTCAAACCGCTCCCCAGCAGAGCCTGTCTACACGGCTCCCCAGCAGCACAGCCCAGCACACCGCAGCACAGCCCGCCTGGTTCTCCAGCAGAGCCGTTTCACACCGCTCCCCAGCAGAGCCTGTCCACGCGGCTCCCCAGCAGCACAGCCCAGCACACCGGGCTCCCTGGCCCAGCTCACCGGTCTCCCCAGCACAGCACACGGGGGCCCCCAGAACCACAGCCCGCCTGTTTCTCCAGCAGAACCTGTTCAAACCACTCCCAAGCACAGCCTGTCCACACGGCTCCCCAGCAGCACAGCCCAGCACACCGGGCTCCCCAGCCCAGCATACGGGGGCCCCCAGCACCACAGCGCGCCTGGCTCTCCAGCAGAGCCTTTTCAAGCCACTCCCCAGCAGAGCCTGTCCACAGGGCTCCCCAGCAGCACAGCCCAGGACACCGGGCTCCCCAGCCGAGCTCACCGGGCTCCCCAGCACAGCACACGGGGCCCCCCAGAACCACAGCCCGAATGGCTCCCCAGCAGAGCCTGTCTACACAGCTCCCCAGCACCACAGCCCAGCACACCGGGCTCCCCAGCACAGCACACCGGGCTCCCCAGCCCAACACACCTGGCTCCCCAGCAAAGCTCACAGGGCTGCCCAGAACAGCACACGGGGCCCCCCAGCACGACAGCCCGCCTGGCTCTCCATCAGAGCCTGTACAACCCTCTCCCCACCAGAGCCTGTCCACACTGCTCGCCAGCACCACAGCCCAGCACACCGGGATCCCCAGCACAGCACACGCGGGCCCACAGCACCACAGCCCGCATGGCTCTCCATCAGAGCCTGTTCACAGCGCTCCGCAGCAGAGCCTGTCTACACGGCTCGCCAGCACCACAGCCCAGCACACCGGGCTCCCCAGCCCAGCTCACCGGGCTCCCCAGCACGGCACACGGGGCCCCCCAGGACAACAGCCCGCCTGGCTGTCCAGCAGAGCCTTTTCAAACCACTCCCCAGAAGAGCCTGTCCACACGGCTCCCCAGTACCACAGCCCATCACACCGGGCTCTCCAGCCCAGCTCAACGGGCTCACCAGCACAGCACACGGGGCCCCCCAGCACCACAGCCCGCCTGGCTCTCTATCAGAGCCTGTTCACACCGCTCCCCAGCAGAGCCTGTCCACACGGCTCCCCAGCACCACAGCCTAGCACACCGGGCTCCCCAGCCCAGCTCACAGGGCTCACCAGCACAGCACACGGGTGCCCCCCGCACCACAGCCCGCCTGGCTCTCCAGCAGAGCCTTTTCAAGCCACTCCCAAGCAGAGCCTGTCCACACGGCTCCCAAGCAGCACAGCCCAGCACACCGGGCTCCCCCGCCCAGCTCACCGGGCTCCCCAGCACAGCAAACGGGGGCCCCCCAGCACCACAGCCCGCCTGGTTCTCCATCAGAGCCTTTTCACACCGCTTCCCAGCAGACCCTGTCCACACGGCACCCCAGCAGCTCAGTCCAGCACACCGGGCTCCCCAGCCCAACTCAACTGGCCCCCCAGCACAGCACAAGGGGCCCCCCAGCACCACAACCCGCCTTGCTCTCCATCAGTGCCTGTTCACACCGCTCCCCAGCAGAGCCTGTTCACACCGCTCCCCAGAAGAGCCTGCCTACACGGCTCCCCAGCACCACAGCCCAGCACACCGGGCTCCCCAGCACAGCACACCCGGCTCCCCAGCACAGAAAAGGGGGCCCCCGAGCACAACAGCCCGCCTGGCTCTCCATCAGAGCCTGTTCAAACCACTCCCATGCAGAGCCTGTCCACACGGCTCCCCAGCAGCACAGCCCAGCACACCGGGCTCCTCCGCCCAGCTCACCGGGGTCTCCAGCACAGCAAACGGGGGCCCCCCAGCACCACAGCCCACCTGGCTCTCCATCAGATCCTTTTCACACCGCTCCCCAGCAGAGCCGGTCCACACGCCTCCCCAGCAGCACAGCCCAGAACAACGGGCTCCGCAGCCCAGCTCACCGGGCTCCCCACCACAGAACACGGTCCCCCAAAGCACCACAGCCCGCCTGGCTCTCCATCAGAGCCTGTTCACACAGCTCCCCAGCACAGCCTGTCCACACGGCTCACCAGCACCACAGCCCAGCACACCGGCCTCCCCAGCACAGCACACGGGGCCCCCCAGCAATAAAGCCTGCCTGGCTCTGCATCAGAGCCTGTTGAAACCACTCCCCAGCACAGCCTGTCCACACGGCTCCCCAGCACCACAGCCCGCCTGGCTCTCCATCAGAACCTGTTCAAACCACTCCCCAGCAGAGCCGGCCCACACGGCTCCCCATCACCACAGCCCAACACACCGGGCTCCGAAGCCCAGCTCAACGGGCTCCCCATCACAGCACACGGGGGCCCCCAGAACAACAGCAAGCCTGGCTCTCCATCAGAGCCTATACAAAACTCTCCTCAGAAGAGCCTGTCCACACGGCTCCCCGGCACCACAGCCCAGCACTCCGGGATCCCCAGCACAGCACACGGGGGCCCCCAGCAAAGCACACAGGGCCCCCCTGCACCACAGCCCGCCTGGCTCTCCAGCAGAGCCTGTTCAAACCGCTCCCCAGGAGAGCCTGTCCACACGGCTCCCCAGCACAAGAGCCCAGCACACCGGGCTCCCCAGCACCGCACACGGGGGCCCCCAGCACAGCACACGGGGGCCCCCAGAACCACAGCCCGCCTGGCCCTCCATCAAAGCCTGTTCACAGCGCTCCGCAGCAGAGCCTGTCCACTCGGCTCCCCAGCAGCACAGCCCAGCACACCGGGCTCGCCAGCCAAGCTCACCGGGCTCCACAGCACAGCACACGCGGGCCCCACAGCACCACAGCCCGCCTGGCTCTCCAGCAGAGACTGTTCAAACCACTCCCCAGCAGAGCCTGTCAACACGGCTCCCCAGCACCACAGCCCGCCTGGCTCTCCAGCAGAGCCTGTTCACACTGCTCCCCAGCAGAACCTGTCTACATGGCTCCCCAGCAGCAGAACCCAGCTCACCGGGCTCCCCAGCACAGCACACGGGAGCCCCCAGCACCACGGCCCTCCTGGCTCTCCAGCAGAGCCTGTTCACAACGCTCCCCAGCAGAGCCTGTCGACACGCCTCCCCAGCACCACAGCCCAGCACATTTGGGTCCCCAGGCCACCTCACCGGTCCCCCCAACACATCACACGGGGCCGCCCAGCATCACAGCCGGCCTGGCTCTCCATCAGAGCCTGTTCACACACCTCCGCAGCAGAGCCTGTCTACACGGATCCCCAGCACCACAGCCCAGCTCACCGGGCTCTCCAGCACTGCACACGGGGCCCCCCAGCACCACAGCCCGCCTGGCTCTCGAGCAGAGCCTGTTCAAACCACTCCCTCAGCAGAGCCTGTCCACACGGCTCCCCAGCACAAGAGCCCAGCACACCGGGCTCCCCAGCACCGCACACGGGGGCCCCCAGAACCACAGCCCGCCTGGCCCTCCATCAAAGCCTGTTCACAGCGCTCCGCAGCAGAGCCTGTCCACTCGGCTCCCCAGCAGCACAGCCCAGCACACCGGGCTCGCCAGCCAAGCTCACCGGGCTCCACAGCACAGCACACGCGGGCCCCACAGCACCACAGCCCGCCTGGCTCTCCAGCAGAGACTGTTCAAACCACTCCCCAGCAGAGCCTGTCCACACGGCTCCCCAGCACCAAAGCCCGCCTGGCTCTCCAGCAGAGCCTGTTCTCACTGCTCCCCAGCAGAGCCTGTCTACATGGCTCCCCAGCAGCAGAGCCCAGCTCACCGGGCTCCCCAGCACAGCACACGGGAGCCCCCAGCACCACGGCCCGCCTGGCTCCCCAGCAGAGCCTGTTCACACCGCTCCCCAGCAGGGCCTGTCGACACGGCTCCCCAGCACCACAGCCCAGCACATTGGGGTCCCCAGCCCACCTCACCGGTCCCCCCAAAACATCACAAGGGGGCGCCCAGCATCACAGCCCCCTTGGCTCTCCATCAGAGCTTGTTCACACACCTCCGCAGCAGAGCCTGTCTACACGGATCCCCAGCACCACAGAACAGCTCACCGGGCTCTCCAGCACTGCACACGGGGCCCCCCAGCACCACAGCCCGCCTGGCTCTCGAGCAGAGCCTGTTCAAACCACTCCCTCAGCAGAGCCTGTCCACAATACTCCCCAGCACCACAGCCCAGCACACCAGGCTCCCCAGCACAGCACACGGGGGCCCACAGCACCACAGCCCGCCTGGCTCTCCAGCAGAGCCTGTTTACAACGCTCCCCAGCAGAGCCTGTCTACACGGCTCCCCAGCACCACAGGCCAGCACACCAGGCTCCCCAGCCAGGCTCAACGGGGTCCCCAGCACAGAACACGGGGCCCCCCAGCACCACAGCCCGCCTGTGTCTCCATCAGAGCCTGTCCACACCGCTCCTCAGCAGAGCATGTCCACACGGCTCCCCAGCACCACTGCCCAGCACACCGGGCTCCCCAGCCCAGCTCAACGGGCTCCCCAGCACAGCACACGGGGCCCGCCACAACCACAGCCCGCCCGGCTCTGCAGCAGATCCTGTTCAAACCACTCCCCAGCAGAGCCTGTCCACACGGCTCCCCAGCACCACAGCCCAGCAATCCGGACTCCCCGGCCAAGCTCACCGGGCTCCCCAGCACAGCACACGGGGCCCCCCAGCAGAGCCTGTCTACACGGCTCCCCAGCAGCACAGCGCAGCACACCGGGCTCCCTGGCCCAGCTCACCGGGCACCCCGGCACAGCATACGGGGGCCCCCAGCACCACAGCCCGCCTGGCTCTCCATCAGAGTCTGTTCAACCCTCTCCCCAGCAGAGCCTTTCCACACGGCTTCCCAGCACCACAACCCAGCACACTGGGCTCCGAAGCCCAGCTCACTGGGCTCCCGAGTACAGCACACGGGTGCCCCCAGCACCACAACCCGGCTGGCTCTCCATCAGAGCATGTTCACACCGTTCAACAGCACAGCCTGTCTACACGGCTCGCCATCAAAACAGCAAAGCACACAGGGATCCCCAGCCCAGCTCACCGGGCTCCTGAGCACAGCTCACGGGGGTCCAGAGCACCACAGCCCGCCCGGCTCTCCATCAGGTCCTGTTCACACCCCTCCGCAGCAGAGCCTGTCTACACGGCTCCCCAGCACAAAAGCCCAGCACACCGGGCTCCCCAGCCCAGCTCACCGGGCTCCCCAGCACAGCACACGGTCCCCCCCAGCACTACAGCCCGCCTGGCTCTCCATCAAATCCTGTTCATACCGCTCCCCAGCAGAGCCTGTCCACACGGCTCCCCAGCACCACAGCCCAGAACACTGGGCTCCCCAGCCCACCTCACCGGGCCCACTACACACATCACACGGGGGCGCCCAGAATCACAGCCCGCCTGGCTCTCCATCAGAGCCAGTTCACAAAGCTCCGCAGCAGAGCCTGTCTACACGGCTCCCCAGCACAACAGCCCAGCACACCGGGCTCCCCAGCCCAGCTCACCCGGCTCCCCAGCACAGCACACGGGGGCCCCCACCACAGCTCACCGGGCTCCCCTGAACCACAGCCCGCCTGGCTCTCTACCAGAGCCTGTTCAACCCTCTCCCCAGCCGAGCTTGTCCACACGGCTCCCCAGCACCACAGCCCAGCACACCGGGCTCCCCAGCACAGCACACGGGTCCCCCCAGCACCACAGCCCGCCTGGCTCTCCATCAGAACCTGTTCAACCCTCTCCCCAGAAGAGCCTTTCCACACGGCTCCCCAGCACCACAGCCCAGCACACCGGGCTCCCCAGCCCAACTCAACGGGCTCCCCAGCTCAGCACACGGGGCCCCCCAGCACCACAGCCCGCCTGGCTCTCCATCAGAGCCTGTCTACACGGCTCCCTAGCACCACAGCCCAGCTCACCGTGCTCCCCAGCACCACAGCCCAGCACACCGGGCTCCACATCCCAGCTAAACGGGCTCCGCAGCACAGCACACGGGGGCCCCCAGCACCACAGCCCGCCTGGCTCTCCATCAGAGCCTGTTCACAGCGCTCCGCAGCAGAGCCTGTCTACACGGCTCCCCAGCACCACAGCCCAGCACACCGGGCTCCCCAGCCCAGCTCACCGGGCTCCCCAGCACAGCACACGGGGGCCCCCAGCACCACAGCCCGCCTGGCTCTCCAGCAGAGACTGTTCACACCGCTCCCGAGCAGAGCATGTCCACACGGCTCCCCAGCAGCACAGCCCAGTTCACAGGCCTCCCCAGCACAGCACACGGGGCCCCCCAGCACCACAGCCCGCCTGGCTCTCCAGCACAGCCTATTCACACCGCTCCCCAGCTGACCCTGTCCACACGGCTCACCAGCACCACAGATAAGCACACCGGGCTCCCCAGCACAGCTCAACGGGCTCCTCAGCATAGCACACGGGGTCCCCCAGCACCACAGCCCTGCTGTCTCTCCACTAGAGCCTGTTCACACCGCTCCCCAGCAGAGCCCGTCTACACGGCTCCCCAGCACAACAGCCAGGCTCACTGGGCTCCCCAGCCCAGCTCACCGGGCTCCCCAGCACAGCGAACGGGGGCCCCCAGCACCACAGCCCGCCTGGCTCTCCATCAGAGCCTTTTCACACCTCTCCGCAGCAGAGCCTGTCTACACGGCTACCCAGCACCACAGCCCAGCACACAGGACTCCCCTGCCAAGCTCACCGGGCTCCCCAGCACAGCACACGGGGCCCCCCAGCACAGCACACGGGGCCCCCCAGCACCACAGCCCAGCACACCGGGCTCCCCAGCACAGCACACGGGGGCCCCCAGCAACACAGCCCGCCTGGCTCTCCAGCAGAGCCTGTTCAAAACACTCCCCAGCAGAGACTGTCCACACGGCTCCCCAGCAGCACAGCCCAGCACACCGGGCTCCCCAGCACAGCACACGGGGGCCCCCAGCACAGCACACGGGGACCCCCAACACCACAGCAAGCCTTGCTCTCCATCAGAGCCTGTTCACACCACTCGCCAGCAGAGCCTGTCCACAAGGCTCCCCAGCAGTACATAGCCCAGCACACCGGGCTCCCCAGCCCTGCTCACCCGGCTCCCCAGCACAGCACACGGGGGCCCCCAGCACAGCTCACCGTGCTCCACTTAAGCACAGCCCGCCTGGCTCTCCATCAGAGCCTGTTCAACCCTCTCCCAAGCAGAGCCTGTCTACACGGCTACACAGCAAAACAGCCCAGCTCACCGGGCTCCTCTGCCCAGCTCATTGGGCTCCCCAGCACAGCACACGGGGCCCCCCAGCACCAATGCCCGCCTGGCTCCCTAGCAGAGCCTGTCCACACGGCTCCCCAGCAGAAGAGCCCAGCACACCGGGCTCCCCAGCCAAGCTCACCGGGCTCCCCAGCACAGCTCACCGGGCTCCCCAGCACAGACCACGGGTCCCCCCAGCACCTTAGCCCACCTGGCTTTCCAGCAGAGCCTCTTCACAAGGCTCCCAAGCAGAGCCTGTCCACACGGCTCCCCAGCAGCACAGCCCAGCACACCAGGCTCCCCAGCCCAGCTCACCGGGCTCCCCAGCACAGCACACGGGGGCCCCCAGCACCACAGCCCGCCTGGCTCTCCGTCAGAGCCTTTTCAAACCATTCCCCAGCAGAGACTGTCCATTCGGCTCCCCAGCAGCACAGCCCTGCACACCGGGCTCCCCAGCACAGCACATGTGGGCCACCAGCTCCACAGCCCGCCTGGCTCTCTATCAGAGCCTGTTCACACCGCTCCGCAGCAGAGCCTGTCTACCCGGCTCCCCAGCACCACAGCCCAGCACACCGGGCTCCCCAGCAAAGAACACCGGGCCCCCCAGCACCAATGCCCGCCTGGCTCCCCAGCAGAGCCTGTCCACACGGCTCCCCAGCACCACAGCCCAGCACACCGGGCTCCCCAGCAAAGAACACCGGGCCCCCCAGCACCAATGCCCGCCTGGCTCTCCAGCAGAGCCTCTTCACACCGCTCCCCAGCAGAGCCTGTCTACAAGGCTCCCCAGCAGCACAGCCCGCCTGGCTCTCCATCAGAGCCTGTTCAAACCGCTCCCCAGCAGATCCTGTCAACACGGCTCCCCAGCAGCACAGCCCAGCACTCCGGCCTCCCCAGCCCAACACACCGGGTTCCCCAAAACAGCACACGGGGGCCCCCAGCACCACGGCCCGCCTGGCTCTCCAGCAGAGCCTGTTCAAACCACTCCCAAGCAGAGCCGGTCCACACGGCTCCCCAGCAGCACAGCCCAGCACACTGGCCTCCCCAGCCCAGCTCACCGGGCTCCCCAGCACAGCACACGGGGCCCCCAAGCACCACAGCCAACCTGGCTCTCCATCAGAGCCTGTTCACACCGCTCCCCAGCAGAGCCTGTCTACGGGGCAACCCAGCAGCACAGCCCAGCACACCGGGCTCCCCAGCCAAGCTCACTGGGCTCCCCAGCAAAGCACACGGGAGGCCCCAACACCACAGCCCGCCTGGCTCTCCATCAGAGCCTGTTCAAACCATTTCCCTAGCAGAGACTGTCCATACGGCTCCCCAGCAGCACAGCCCTGCACACCGGGATCCCCAGCACAGCACACGGGGGCCCCCAGCACAGCTCACCGGGCTCCCCATCACAGCACACGGGGCCGCCAAGCACCACAGCCCGCCTGGCGCTCCATCAGAGCATGTTCACACCGCTCCCCAGTAGAGCCTTTCCACACGGCTCCCCAGCAGCACAGCCCTGCACACCGGGCCTCCAACCCAGCCAACCGGGCTCCCCAGCACAGCACACGGGGGCCCCCAGCACCACAGCTGGCCTGGCTCTCCATCAGAGACTGTTCACACCGCTCCCCAGAAGAGCCTGTTCACTCCGCGCCCCAGCAGAGCATGTCTACACGGCTCCCCAGCACCACATCCCAGCACACCGGGCTCCCCAGCACTGGACACGGGGGCCCCCAGAACCAGAGTCAGCCTGGCTCTCCAGCAGAGCCTGCTCACACCGCTCCCCAGCAGAGCCTGTCCACAGGGTTCCCCAGCACCACAGCCCAGCACAACGGGCTCCCAAGCCGATCTCACAGGGCTCCCCAGCCCAGCTCACCGGGCTCCCCAGCACCACAGCCCGCCTGGCTCTCCAGCAGAGCCTGTTCACACTGCTCCCCAGAAGAGCCTGTCTACACGGCTCCCCAGCAGCACAGCCCAGCACGCCGGGTTCCCCAGCACAGCACACGGGGGCCCCAAGCACCACAGCCCGCCTGGCTCTCCATCAGAGCCTCTTCAAACCACTCCCCAGAAGAGCCTGTTCACTCCGCTCCCCAGCAGAGCCTGTCTACACGGCTCCCCAGCACCACAGCCCAGCACACCGGGCTCCCCAGCCCAGCTCACCGGGCTCCCCAGCACAGCACACGTGGCCCCCCAGCACCACAGCCCGCCTGGCTCCCCAGCAGAGCCTGTTAAAACCACTCCCCAGAAGTCCCTGTCCACACGGCTCCCCAGCAGCACAGCCTAGCACAGCTGGCTCCCCGGCCAAGATCACCGGGCTCCCGATCACAGCACACGGGGGCCACCAGCACCACATCCCGCCTGGCTCTCCATCATGGCCTGCTCACACCACTACCCTGCAGAGCCTATTGAAACCATTCCCCAGCAGAGCCTGTCCACACGGGTCCCCAGCACCACAGCCCGGCACACCGGGCTCCCCAGCCCAGCTCACCGGGCTCCCCAGCAAAGCACACGGGGGCCCCCAAAGCCACAACCCGCCTGGCTCTCCAACAGAGCCTGTTCACACCACTCCCCAGCAAAGCCTTTCTACAAAGCTCCCCAGCACAACAGCACAGCACACCGGGATCCACAGCCAAGCTCACCGGGCTCCCTAGCACAGCGCACGAGGGCCCCCGGCACCACAGCCCGCCTGGCTATCCAGCAGAGTCTCTTCACATCGCTCCCCAGCAGAGCCTGTTCACTCCGCTCCCCAGCAGAGCCTGTCGACACGGCTCCCCAGCACCACAGCCCAGCTCACCGGGCTCCCCAGCACTGCACACGGGGCCCCCCAGCACCACAGCCCACCTGGCTCCCCATCAGAGCCTGTTCACACCGCTCCCCAGCAGAGCCTATTCACTCCGCTCCCCAGCAGAGCCTGTCTACACGGCTCCCCAGCACCACAGCCCAGCTCACTGGGCTCCCCAGCACAGCACACGGGGCCCCCCAGCACCACATCCCACCTGGCTCTCCATCAGAGCCTGTTCACACCGCTCCCCAGCAGAGCCTGTCCACACGGCTCCCCAGCAGCACAGCCCAGCACACCGGGCTCCCCAGCCAAGCTCACCGGGCTCCCTAGCACAGCACACGAGGGCCCCCGGCACCACAGCCCGCCTGGCTATCCAGCAGAGTCTCTTCACATCGCTCCCCAGCAGAGCCTGTCCACACGGCTCCCCAGCAGCACAGCCCAGCACACCGGGGTCCAAAGCCGATCTCACCGGGCTCCGCAGCACAGCACACGGGGCCCCCCAGCACCACAGCCCAGCACACCGCAGCACAGCCCGCCCGGCTCTCCATCAGAGCCTGTTCAAACCGCTCCCCATCAGATCCTGTCCACACGGCTCCCCAGCACCACAGCCCGCCTGGCTCTAAATCAGAGCCTGTTCAAACAGCTCCCCAGCACCACAGCCCAGCACACCAGGCTCCCCAGCCAAGCTCAACGGGGTCCCCAGCACAGCACACGGGGGCCCCCAGCACCACAGCCCGCCTGGCTGTCCAGCAGAACCTTTACACACCACTCCCCAGCACAGCCTGTCAACACGCCTCCCCAGCACCACTGCCCAGCACACCGGGCTCCCCAGCCAGGCTCAACCGGCTCCCCAGCATGGAACACGGGGACCCCCAGCACCACAGCCCGCGTTGCTCTGCAGCAGAGCCTTTTGAAATCACTCCCCAGCACAGCCTGTCCACACGCCTCCCCAGCAGCACAGCCCAGAACACCGGGCTCCCACGCCCAGCTCACCGGGCTTCCCAGCACAGCACACGGGGCACCCCAGCAGTGCCTGTCTACACGTTTGGCCAGCACCACAGTATAGTACACCGGGCTCCCCAGCCCAGCTCACCGTGCCCCCCAGCACAGCACACGGGGGCCCCCAAAGCCACAGCCTGCCTGGCTCTCCAACAGAGCCTGTTCACACCACTCCCCAGCAAAGCCTTTCTACAAAGCTCCCCAGCACAACAGCACAGCACACCGGGATCCACAGCCCCGCTCACCAGGCCCACCAGCACAGGACACGGGGGCCCCCAGCACCACAGCCCGCCTGGCTCTCCATCAGAGCCTGTTCACACCGCTCCGCAGCAGAGCCTGTCTACACGGCTCCCCAGCACCACAGCCCAGCACACCGGGCTCCTCAGCACAGCACACCGGGCCCCCCAGCACCAATGTCCGCCTGGCTCCCCAGCAGAGCCTGTCCACACGGCACCCCAGCAGCTCAGCCCAGCACACCGGGCACCGCAGCCCAGCTAACAGGGCTACCGAGCACAGCACACTGGGGCCCCCCAGCACCACAGCCCGCCTGGCTCTCCATCAGAGCCTGTTCACACCGCTTCCCAGCAGACCCTCTACACACGGCACCCCAGCAGCTCAGCCCAGCACACCGGGCTCCCCAGCACAGCAGACGGGGCCCCCCAGCACCACAGCCCGAATGGCTCCAGAGCAGAGCCTGTCTACACGGCTCCGCAGCAGCACAGCCTAGCACACCGCAGCACAGCCCGCCTGGCTTTCCAGCAGAGCCTGTCCACACCGCCCCCCAGAAGAGCCTGTCCACTCCGATCCCCAGCAGAGCCTGTTCAAACCATTCGCCAGCAGAGCCTGTCCACACGGCTCCCCAGCACCAGAGCCCAGCATACCGGGCTCCCCAGCCAAGCAGACCGGGCTCCTCAGCCCAGCTCACAGGGCTCCCCAGCACAGCACACGGGGGCCCCCAGCACCACAGCCCGCCTGGCTCTCCATCAGAGCCTGTTCACACCGCTCCGCAGCAGAGCTTGTCTACACGGCTCCCCATCACCACAGCCCAGCTCACCGGGCTCCCCAGCACCACAGCCCAGGACACGGGGCTCCCCAGCCCAGCACACCGGGCTCCCCAGCACAGCACACGGGGCCCCCCAGCACCACAGCCCGCCTGGCTCTCCATCAGAGCCTGTTCAAACCACTCCCCGGCAGAGCCTGTCTACACGGCTCCCCAGCAGCACAGCCCAGCACACCAGGCACCCCAGCCCAGTTCACCGGGCTCCCGAGCACGGCACATGGGGCCCCCCACCACCACAACCCGCCTGGCTCTCGAGCAGAGCCTTTTCAAACCACTCCCCAGCAGAGCCTGTCCACACGGCTCCCCAGCACCACAGCCCAGCACACCGGGCTCCCCAGCACAGCACACCGGGCCCCCCAGCACCAATGCCCGCCTGGCTCCCCAGCAGAGCCTGTCCACACGGCACCCCAGCAGCTCAGCCCAGCACACCGGGCACCGCAGCCCAGCTAACCGGGCTACCGAGCACAGCACACTGGGGCCCCCCAGCACCACAGCCCGCCTGGCTCTCCATCAGAGCCTTTTCACACCGCTTCCCAGCAGACCCTCTACACACGGCACCCCAGCAGCTTAGCCCAGCACACCGGGCTCCCCAGCACAGCAGACGGGGCCCCCCAGCACCACAGCCCGAATGGCTCCAGAGCAGAGCCTGTCTACACGGCTCCGCAGCAGCACAGCCTAGCACACCGCAGCACAGCCCGCCTGGCTTTCCAGCAGAGCCTGTCCACACCGCCCCCCAGAAGAGCCTGTCCACTCCGATCCCCAGCAGAGCCTGTTCAAACCATTCGCCAGCAGAGCCTGTCCACACGGCTCCCCAGCACCAGAGCCCAGAATACCGGGCTCCCCAGCCAAGCACACCGGGCTCCTCAGCCCAGCTCACAGGGCTCCCCAGCACAGCACACGTGGGCCCCCAGCACCACAGCCCGCCTGGCTCTCCATCAGAGCCTGTTCACACCGCTCCGCAGCAGAGCTTGTCTACACGGCTCCCCATCACCACAGCCCAGCTCACCGGGCTCCCCAGCACCACAGCCCAGGACACGGGGCTCCCCAGCCCAGCACACCGGGATCCCCAGCACAGCACACGGGGCCCCCCAGCACCACAGCCCGCCTGGCTCTCCATCCGAGCCTGTTCAAACCACTCCCCAGCAGAGCCTGTCCACACGGCAACCCAGCAGCAAAGCCCAGCAAACCGGGCTCCCCAGCCCAGTTCACCGGGCTCCCGAGCACGGCACACGGGGCCCCCCTGCACCACAACCCGCCTGGCTCTCCATCAGTGCCTGTTCACACCGCTCCCCAGCAGAGCCTGTTGAAACCAGTCCCCGGCAGAGCCTGTCTACACGGCTCCCCAGCACCACAGCCCAGCACACCGGGCTCCCCAGCCCAGCTCAACGGGCTCCTCAAGACTGAACAAGGGTCCCCCCGCACCACTGCCCGCCTGGCTCTCCATCAGAGCCTGTCCACACCGCTCCTAAGCAGAGCCTGTCCACACGGCTCCCCAGCACCACAGCCCTGCACACCGGGCTCCCCAGCCCAGCTCACCGGACTCGCCATCACAGCACACCGGGGCCCCAGCACCACAGCCGGCCTGGTTCTCCATCAGAGCCGGTTCACACCGCTCCCCAGCAGAGCCTGTCCACAAGGCTCCGCAGCACCACAGCCCAGCACACCGGGCTCCCCAGCCCAACTCACCGGGCTCCCGATCACGGCACACCGGGCCCCCCAGCACCACAGCCCGCCTGGCTGTCCAGCAGATCCTTTTCAAACCACTCCCCAGAAATATCCTTTCAACACGGCTCCCCAGCAGCACAGCCCAGCATACCGGGCTCCCCAGCCCAGCTCAACGGGCTCCCCAGCACAGCACACGGGGCCCCCCAGCACCACAGCCCGCGTGGCTCTTCATCAGAGCCTGTTCACACCGCTCCCCTGAAGAGCCTGTCCACACGGCTCCCCAGCAGCACAGCCCAGCAAACCGGGCTCCCCAGCCCAGCTCACCGGGCTCCCCAGCAGAGCACACGGGGGCCCCCAGCACCACAGCCCGCCTGACTCTCCATCAGAGCCTGTTCACACCGCTCCCCAGCAGAGCCTGTCCACACGGCTCCCCAGCACCACAGCCCAGCACACCGGGCTCTCCAGACCAAAACAACGGGCTCCCCAGCACAGAACACGGGGCCCCCCAGCACCACAGCCCGTCTGGCTCTCCATCAGAGCTTGTCCACAGCGCTCCCCAGCAGACCCTGTCCACACGGCTCCCAAGCAGCACAGCAAAGCACACCGGGGTCACCAGCCCAGCTCACCGGGCTCCCCAGCAAAGCACACTGGGGCCCCCAGCAACACAGCGCGCCTTGCTCTCCAGCAGAGCCTGTTGAAACCACTCCCCAGAAGAGCCTGTCTACACGGCTCGCCAGCAGCCCCGCACACCGCAGCACAGCCCACCTGGCTCTCCATCAGAGCCTGTTCACACCGCTCCCCAGCAGACCCTGTCCACACGGCACCCCAGCAGCTCAGCCCAGCACACCGGGCTCCGAAGCCCAGCTCACCGGGCTTCCGAGCACAGCACACGGGGCCCCCCAGCACAACAGCCAGCCTGGCTCTCCATCAGAGCCTTTTCACACCGCTTCCCAGCAGACCCTGTCCACACGGCACCCCAGCAGCTCAGCCCAGCACACCGGGCGCCGCAGCCCAGCTCACAGGGCTACCGAGCACAGCACACGGGGGCTCCCCAGCACCACAGCCCGCCTGGTTCTCCATCAGAGCCTTTTCACACCGCTTCCCAGCAGACCCTGTCCACACGGCACCCCAGCAGCTCAGTCCAGCACACCGGGCTCCCCAGCCCAACTCACCTGGCCCCCCAGCACAGCACAAGGGGCCCCCCAGCACCACAACCCGCCTGGCTCTCCATCAGTGCCTGTTCACACCGCTCCCCAGCAGAGCCTGTTCACACCGCTCCCCAGCAGAGCCTGCCTACACGGCTCCCCAGCACCACAGCCCAGCACACCGGGCTCCCCAGCCCAGCTCACCCGGCTCCCCAGCACAGAAAAGGGGGCCCCCAAGCACAACAGCCCGCCTGGCTCTCCATCAGAGCCTGTTCAAACCACTCCCATGCAGAGCCTGTCCACACGGCTCCCCAGCAGCACAGCCCGGCACACCGGGCTCCTCCGCCCAGCTCACCGGGGTCCCCAGCACAGCAAACGGGGGCCCCCCAGCACCACAGCCCACCTGGCTCTCCATCAGATCCTGTTCACACCGCTCCCCAGCAGAGCCGGTCCACACGCCTCCCCAGCAGCACGGTCCAGCACACCGGGCTCCACAGCCCAGCTCACCGGGCTCCCCACCACAGAACACGGTGCCCCCCAGCACCACAGCCCGCCTGGCTCTCCATCAGAGCCTGTTCACACGGCTCCCCAGCACAGCCTGTCCACACGGCTCACCAGCACCACAGCCCAGCACACCGGCCTCCCCAGCACAGCACACGGGGCCCCCCAGAAATACAGCCTGCCTGGCTCTGCATCAGAGCGTGTTCAAACCACTCCACAGCAGAGCCTGTCTACACTGCTCCCCAGCACTACAGCCCAGCACACAGGGCTTCCCAGCCAAGCTCAACGGGCTCCTGAGCACAGCACACGGGGGGCCCCCAGCACCACAGCCCGCCTGGCTCTCCATCAGAGCCTGTTCACACCCGTCGGCAGCAGAGCCTGTCTACACGGCTCCTCAGCACAAAAGCCCAGCTCACCGGGCTCCCCAGCACAGCACACGGGGCCCCCAAGCACAACAGCCCGCCTGGCTCTCCATCAGAGCCTGTTCAAACCACTCCCATGCAGAGCCTGTCCACACGGCTCCCCAGCAGCACAGCCCGGCACACCGGGCTCCTCCGCCCAGCTCACCGGGGTCCCCAGCACAGCAAACGGGGGCCCCCCAGCACCACAGCCCACCTGGCTCTCCATCAGATCCTGTTCACACCGCTCCCCAGCAGAGCCGGTCCACACGCCTCCCCAGCAGCACGATCCAGCACACCGGGCTCCACAGCCCAGCTCACCGGGCTCCCCACCACAGAACACGGTGCCCCCCAGCACCACAGCCCGCCCGGCTCTCACTCAGAGCCTGTTCACACGGCTCCCCAGCACAGCCTGTCCATACGGTTCACCAGCACCACAGCCCAGCAGACCGGCCTCCCCAGCACAGCACACGGGGCCCCCCAGAAATACAGCCTGCCTGGCTCTGCATCAGAGCGTGTTCAAACCACTCCACAGCAGAGCCTGTCTACACTGCTCCCCAGCACTACAGCACAGCACACAGGGCTTCCCAGCCAAGCTCAACGGGCTCCTGAGCACAGCACACGGGGGCCCCCAGCACCACAGCCCGCCTGGCTCTCCATCAGAGCCTGTTCACACCGCTCCCCAGCAGAGCCTGTCTACACGGCTCCACAGCACAAAAGCCCAGCTCACCGGGCTCCCCAGCACAGCACACGGGGCCCCCCAGCACCACAGACTACCTGGCTCTCCAGCAGAGCCTGTTGAAACCACTCCCCAGCACAGCCTGTCCACACGGCTCCCCAGCCCGCCTGGCTCTCCAGCAGAGACTGTTCAAACCAGTCCCCAGCAGAGCCTGTCCACACGGCTCCCCAGCACCACAGCCCAGCACACCGGGCTCCCCAGCACAGCACACGGGGCCCCCCAGCACCACAGCCCGCCTGGCTTTCCATCAGAGCCTCTTCACACCGCTCCCCAGCAGAGCCTGTCTACACGACTCCCCACCAGCAGAGCCCAGCACACCAGGCTCCCCAGCCCATCTCACCGGGCTCCCCATCACAGCACACGGGGGCCCCCAGAACAACAGCAAGCCTGGCTCTCCATCAGAGCCTATACAAAACTCTCCTCAGCAAAGCCTGTCCACACGGCTCCCCGGCACCACAGCCCAGCACTCCGGGATCCCCAGCACAGCACACGGGGGCCCCCAGCAAAGCACACAGGGCCCCCCTGCACCACAGCCCACCTGGCTCTCCAGTAGAGCCTCATCAAACCGCTCCCCAGGAGAGCCTGTCCACACGGCTCCCCAGCACAACAGCCCAGCACACCGGGCTCCCCAGCACCGCACACGGGGGCCCCCAGCACAGCACACGGGGGCCCCCAGAACCACAGCCCGCCTGGCTCTCCATCAAAGCCTGTTCACAGCGCTCCGCAGCAGAGCCTGTCCACTCGGCTCCCCAGCAGCACAGCCCAGCACACCGGGCTCCCCAGCCAGGCTCAACGGGCTCCCCAGCACAGCACACGTGGCCCCCCAGCAGAGCCTGTCTACACGGTTGGCCAGCACCACAGCCCAGCACACCGGGCTCGCCAGCCAAGCTCACCGGGCTCCCCAGCACAGCACACGGGGGCCCCCAGCACCACAGCCCGCCTGGCTCTCCAGCAGAGCCTGTTCACACCGCTCACCAGCAGAGCCTGTCACACGGCTCCCCAGCACCACAGCCCAGCACATTTGGGTCCCCAGCCCACCTCACCGGTCCCCCCAACACATCACACGGGGGCGCCCAGCATCACAGCCCGCCTGGCTCTCCATCAGAGCCTGTTCACACACCTCCGCAGCAGAGCCTGTCTACACGGATCCCCAGCACCACAGCCCAGCTCACCGGGCTCTCCAGCACTGCACACGGGGCCCCCCAGCACACAGCCCGCCTGGCTCTCGAGCAGAGCCTGTTCAAACCACTCCCTCAGCAGAGCCTGTCCACACGGCTCCCCAGCACCACAGCCCAGCACACCGGGCTCCCCAGCCCAGCTCAACGGGCTCCCCAGCAAAGCACACGGGGCCCCCCAGCACAGCACACGGGCCCCCCCAGCAAAGCACACGGGACTTCCCAGCACAACAGCCCGCCTGGCTCTCCATCAGAGCCTGTACAAAACTCTCCTCAGCAGTGCCTGTGAACACGGCTCCCCAGCACCACAGCCCAGCACACCGGGATCCCCAGCACAGCATACGGGGGCCCCCAGCACCACAGCCCGCCTGGCTCTCCATCAGAGCCTCTTCACATGGCTCCCCAGCAGCACAGCCCAGCACACCGGGCTCCCCAGCACAGCTCACCGTGCTCCGCAGCAAAGAACACGGGGGCCCCCAGCACCACAGCCCGCCTGGCTCTCCATCAGAGCCTGTCAACACGGCTCCCCAGCAGCACAGCCCAGCACACCGGGCTCCCCAGCACAGCACACGGTGGCCACCAGCACCACAGCCCGCCTGGATCTCCAGCAGAGCCTGTTAACACCGCTCCCCAGCAGAGCCTGTCCACAGGGCTCCCCAGCAGCACAGCCTAGAACACCGGGCTCCCCAGCCGATCTCACCGGGCTCCCCAGCAAGGAACACAGGGCCCCCCAGCACCACAGCCCACCTGGCTCTCCTGCAGAGTCTGTTGAAACCACTCCCCAGCAGAGCCTGTCTACACGGCTCCCCACCAGCACAGCCCAGCTCACCGGGCTCCCCAGCCCAGCTTACCGGGCTCCCCAGCACTGGACACGGTGGCCCCCACAACCACAGGCCGCCTGGCTCTCCAGCAGAGCCTGTTTACACTGCTCCCCAGTAGAGCCTGTCCACAGGGCTCCCCAGCAGCAGAGCCCAGCACACCGGGCACCCCAGCCGATGTCACCGGGCTCCCCAGCAAGGCACACGGGGCCCCCCAGCACCACAGCCCGCCTGGCTCTCCAGCAGAGCCTTTTCAAACCACTCCCCAGCAGAGCAGGTCCACACGGTTCCCCAGCACCACAGCCCACCACACCGGGCTCCACAGCACAGCTCACCGGGCTCCCCAGCACAGCACACGGGGCCCCTCAGCACTACAGCCCGCCTGGCGCTCCATAAGAGCCTGTTCACATCGCTCCGCACCAGAGCCGGTCTACACGGCTCCCCAGCACCACAGCCCAGCACACCGGGCTCCCCAGCCCAGCTCACCGGGCTCCACAGCACAGCACACGCGGGCCCCACAGCACCACAGCCCGCCTGGCTCTCCAGCAGAGACTGTTTAAGCCACTCCCCAGCAGAGCCTGTCCACACGGCTCCCCAGCACCACAGCCCGCCTGGCTCTCCAGCAGAGCCTGTTCACACTGCTCCCCAGCAGAGCCTGTCTACATGGCTCCCCAGCAGCAGAGCCCAGCTCACCGGGCTCCCTAGCACAGCACACGGGAGCCCCCAACACCACGGCCCGCCTGGCTCTCCAGCAGAGCCTGTTCACACCGCTCCCCAGCAGAGCCTGTCGACACGGCTCCCCAGCACCACAGCCCAGCACATTGGGGTCCCCAGCCCACCTCACCGGTCCCCCCAACACATCACACGGGGGCGCCCAGCATCACAGCCCGCCTGGCTCTCCATCAGAGCCTGTTCACACCGCTCCCCAGCAGAGCCTGTCCACACGGCTCCCCAGCAGCACAGCCCAGCACACCGGGCTACCCAGCCCAGCACACCGGGCTCCCAAACACAGCACACGGGGGCCCCCAACACCACGGCCCGCCTGGCTCTCCAGCAGAGCCTGTTCACACCGCTCCCCAGCAGAGCCTGTGCCACATGGCTCCCCAGCACCACAGCCCAGCACACCGGGCTCCCCAGCCAGGCTCAACGGGGTCCCCAGCACAGAACACGGGGCCCCCCAGCACCACAGCCCGCCTGTGTCTCCATCAGAGCCTGTCCACACCGCTCCTCAGCAGAGCATGTCCACACGGCTCCCCAGCACCACTGCCCAGCACACCGGGCTCCCCAGCCCAGCTCAACGGGCTCCCCAGCACAGCACACGGGGCCCGCCACAACCAAAGCCCGCCCGGCTCTGCAGCAGATCCTGTTCAAACCACTCCCCAGCAGAGCCTGTCCACACGGCTCCCCAGCACCACAGCCCAGCAATCCGGACTCCCCGGCCAAGCTCACCGGGCTCCCCAGCACAGCACACGGGGCCCCCCAGCAGAGCCTGCCTACACGGTTTGCCTGCACCACAGCCCAGCACACCGGGCTCCCCAGCCCAGCTCACCGGGCGCCCCAGCAAAGCACACGGGGGCCCCCAGCACCACAACCCGCCTGGCTCTCCATCAGAGCCTGTTCTCACCGCTCCGCAGCAGAGTCTTTCTACACGGTTCGCCAGCACCACATCCCAGTACACCGGGCTCCCCAGCCAAGCTCTACGGGCCCCCAGCACAACAGCCCGCCTGGCTCTCCATCAGAGCCATTTCACACCGCTCCCCAGCAGAGCCTGTCCACACAACTCCCCAGCACGACATCCCAGAACACTGGGCTTCCCAGCCTTCCTCAACGGGCTACCCAGCACAGCACACGGGACCCCCAAACACCACAGCCCGCCTGACTCTCCATCAGAGCCTGTTCACTCCACTCACCAGCAGATCCTGTTCACACCGCTCCGCAGCAGAACCTGTCTACGAGGCTCCCCAGCACAACAGCAAAGCACACCGGGCTCCCGAGCCCACCTCACCGGGATCCCCTGCACAGCACAGGGGGCCCCCCACCACCACAGCCCGCCTGGCTCTCCAGCAGACCTTATTCAAACCACTCCCCAGCAGAGCCTGTCCACACGGCTCCCCAGCACCACAGCCCAGCAAACCGGGCTCCCCAGCCCAGCTCATCGGGCTCCCCAACACAGCACATGGGGCCCCCAAGCACCACAGCCCGCCTGACTCTCCATCAGAGCCTGTTCACACCGCTCCCCAGCAGAGCCTGTCCACACGGCTCCCCAGCACCACAGCCCAGCACACTGGGCTCTCCAGCCAGAAAACAACGGGCTCCCCAGCACAGAACACGGGGCCCCCCAGCACCACAGCCCGTCTGGCTCTCCATCAGAGCCTGTCCACAGCGCTCCCCAGCAGAGCCTGTCCACACGGCTCCCCAGCACCACAGCCAAGCACACCGGGCTCCCCAGCCCAGCTCACAGGGCTCCCCAGCACAGCACACGGGGGCCCCCCGCACCACAGCCCGCCTGGCTCTCCAGCAGAGCCTTATCAAGCCTCTCCCAAGCAGAGCCTGTCCACACGGCTCCCAAGCAGCACAGCAAAGCACACCGGGCTCACCAGCCCAGCTCACCGGGCTCCCCAGCACAGCACACTGGGGCCCCCAGCAACACAGCGCGCCTTGCTCTCCAGCAGAGCCTGTTGAAACCATTCCCCAGAAGAGCCTGTCTACACGGCTCGCCAGCAGCCCCGCACACCGCAGCACAGCCCACCTGGCTCTCCATCAGAGCCTGTTCACACCGCTCCCCAGCAGACCCTGTCCACACGGCACCCCAGCAGCTCAGCCCAGCACACCGCGCTCCGAAGCCCAGCTCACCGGGCTTCCGAGCACAGCACACGGGGCCCCCCAGCACAACAGCCAGCCTGGCTCTCCATCAGAGCCTTTTCACACCGCTTCCCAGCAGACCCTGTCCACACGGCACCCCAGCAGCTCAGCCCAGCACACCGGGCCCCGCAGACCAACTCACAGGGCTACCGAGCACAGCACACGGGGGCCCCCCAGCACCACAGCCCGCCTGGTTCTCCATCAGAGCCTTTTCACACCGCTTCCCAGCAGACCCTGTCCACACGGCATCCCAGCAGCTCAGTCCAGCACACCGGGCTCCCCAGCCCAACTCACCTGGCCCCCCAGCACAGCACAAGGGGCCCCCCAGCACCACAACCCGCCTGGCTCTCCATCAGTGCCTGTTCACACCGCTCCCCAGCAGAGCCTGTTCACACCGCTCCCCAGCAGAGCCTGCTTACACGGCTCCCCAGCACCACAGCCCAGCACACCGGGCTCCCCAGCCCAGCTCACCCGGCTCCCCAGCACAGAAAAGGGGGCCCCCAAGAAAAACAGCCCGCCTGGCTCTCCATCAGAGCCTGTTCAAACCACTCCCATGCAGAGCCTGTCCACACGGCTCCCCAGCAGCACAGGCCGGCACACCGGGCTCCTCCGCCCAACTCACCGGGGTCCCCAGCACAGCAAACGGGGGCCCCCCAGCACCACAGCCCACCTGGCTCTCCTTCAGATCCTGTTCACACCGCTCCCCAGCAGAGCCGGTCCACACGCCTCCCCAGCAGCACGGTCCAGCACACCGGGCTCCACAGCCCAGCTCACCGGGCTCCCCACCACAGAACACGGTGCCCCCCAGCACCACAGCCCGCCTGGCTCTCCATCAGAGCCTGTTCACACGGCTCCCCAGCACAGCCTGTCCACACGGCTCACCAGCACCACAGCCCAGCACACCGGCCTCCCCAGCACAGCACACGGGGCCCCCCAGAAAAACAGCCTGCCTGGCTCTGCATCAGAGCGTGTTCAAACCACTCCACAGCAGAGCCTGTCTACACTGCTCCCCAGCACTACAGCCCAGCACACAGGGCTTCCCAGCCAAGCTCAACGGGCTCCTGAGCACAGCACACGGGGGCCCGCAGCACCACAGCCCGCCTGGCTCTCCATCAGAGCCTGTTCACACCGCTACCTAGCAGAGCCTGTCCACATGGCTCCCCAGCAGCACAGCCCAGTTCACAGGCCTTCCCATCACAGAACACGATGCCCCCCAGCACCACCGCCGGCCTGGCTCTCCATCAGAGCCAGTTCAAACCGCTCCCCAGCAGAGCCTGTCCACGCTGCTCCCCAGCAGCACAGCCCAGCACAACGCACCACAGCCCGCCTGACTCTCCAGCAGAGCCTCTTCACACCACTCCCCAGCAGAGCCTATGTACACGGCTCCCCAGCAAGGCAGCCCAGCACACCGGGCTATCCAGCCCATCTCACCGGGCTCCCCAGCACAGCACACGGGGGCCCCCAGATCCACAGCCCGCCTGGCTCTCCAGCAGAGCCTGTTCAAACCACTCCCCAGCAGAGCCTGTCCACACGGCTCCCCAGCACCACAGCCCAGCACACCGGGCTCCCCAGCACGGCACACGCGGCCCCCCAGCACCACAGCCCGCCTGGCTCTCCATCAGAACCTGTTCACACCGCTCCGCAGCAAAGCCTGTCTACACGGCTCCCCATCACCACAGTCCAGCACACCGGGCTCCCCAGCACCACAGCCCAGCACACGGGGCTCCCCATCACAGCACACCGGGCCCCCCGGCACAGCACACGGGGCCCCACAGCACCACAGCCCGCCTGGCTCTCCAGCAGAGCCTGTCCACACGGCTCCCCAGCACAA
This sequence comes from Dascyllus trimaculatus, assembly GCA_024666655.1. Taxonomy (NCBI): domain Eukaryota; kingdom Metazoa; phylum Chordata; class Actinopteri; family Pomacentridae; genus Dascyllus; species Dascyllus trimaculatus. The sequence goes on from JAMOIN010001128.1 coordinate 39,331, forward strand.
CAGCCCAGCACACCGGGCTCCCCAGCACCACAGCCAAGCACACGGGGCTCCCCAGCCCAGCTCACCGGGCTCCCAAGCACAGCACACGGGGGCCCCCAGCACCACAGCCCTCCCGGCTCTCCATCAGAGCCTGTAAACACCGCTTCCCAGCAAACCCTGTCCACACGGCAACCCAGCAGCTCAGCCCAGCACACCGGGCCCCGCAGCCCAGCTTACCGGGCTACCGAGCACAGCACACTGGGGCCCCCCATTACCACAGCCCGCCTGGCTCTCCATCAGAGCCTTTTCACACCGCTTTCCAGCAGACCCTGTCCACACGGCACCCCAGCAGCTCAGCCCAGCACACCGGGCTCCCCAGCCCCACTCACCGGGCCCCCCAGCAAAGCACAAGGGGCCCCCCAGCACCACAGCCCGCCTGGCTCTCCATCAGAGCCTGTTCACACCTCTCCGCAGCAGAGCCTGTCTACATGGCTCCCCAGCACCACAGCCCAGCTCACCGTGCTCCCCAGCCCAGCTCACCTGGCTCTCCAGCACAGCACACGGGGCCCCCCAGCACCACAGCCCGGCTTGCTCTCCATCCGAGCCTGTTCATACAGCTCCCCAGCAGAGCCCGTCTACACGGCTCCCCAGCACCACAGCCCATCACACCGGGCTCCCCAGCACAGCAATCGGGGCCCCCCAGCACCACAGCCCGCCTGGCTCTCCAGCAGAGCCTGTCCACACGGCTCCCCAGCACAACAGCCCAGCACACCGGGCTCCCCAGCCCAGCTCAACGGGCTCCCCAGCACACCACACGGGGCACCCCAGCACCACAGCCCGCCTGGCTGTCCAGCAGAGCCTGTTCAACCCTCTCCCCAACAGAGCCTGTCCACACGGCTTCCCAGCACCACAGCCCAGCTCACTGGGCTCCCGAGCACAGCACACGGGGGACAGCAGCACCACAGCCCGGTTGGCTTTCCATCAGAGCCTTTTCACACCGCTCCCCGGCAGTGCCTGTCCACACGGCTCCCCAAAAGCACAGCCCAGCACACCGGGCTCCCCAGCCCAGCTCACCAGGGTCCCCAGCACAGAACACGGGGCCCCCCGGCACCACAGCCCTCCTGGCTCTCCAGCAGAGCCTATTCAAACCACCCCCCAGAAGAGCCTGTCCACACAGCTCCCCAGCACCACAGCCCAGCACACCGTACTCCCCAGCCCAGCTCACCATGGCCCCAAGCACAGAGCACGGGGGCCCCCAGCAGAGCCTGTCTACACGGCTCAGCAGCAGCACAGCCCAGCACACCGGGCTCCCCAGCACAGAACACGGTGCCCCCCAGCACCACAGCCCGCCTGGCTCTCCATCAAAGCCTGTTAACACCGCTCCACAGCACAGCCTGTCCGCACGGCTCACCAGCACCACAGCCCAGCACACCGGCCTCCCCAGCACAGCACACGGTGCCCCCCAGCAATACAGCCTGCCTGGCTCTGCATCAGAGCCTGTTCAAACCACTCCACAGCAGAGCCTGTCTACACTGCTCCCCAGCACCACAGCCCAGCACACCGGGCTTCCCAGCCAAGCTCAACGGGCTCCTGAGCACAGCACACGGGCGCCCCCAGCACCACAGACCGCCTGCTCTCCATCAGAGCCTGTTAACACCCGTCCGCAGCAGAGCCTGTCTACACGGCTCCGAAGCACAAAAGCCCAACACTCCGGGCTCCCCAGCCCAGCTCACAGGGCTCCCCAGCACAGCACACGGGGCCCCCCAGCACCACAGCCCGCCTGGCTCTCCAGCAGAGCCTGTTCAAACCAGTCCCCAGCAGAGCCTGTCCACACTACTCCCCAGCACCACAGCCCAGCACACCGGGCTCCTCGGCCCAGCTAACCGGGCTCCCCAGCACAGCACACGGGGGCCCGCAGCACAGCTCACCGGGCTCCCCAGCACAGCACACGGGGCCCCCCAGCACCACAGCCCCCCTGGCTTTCCATCAGAACCTTTACACAACGCTCCCCAGTAGAGCCTGTCCACACGGCTCCCCAGCACCACAGTCCAGCACACCGGGCTCTCCAGCCCAGCTCACCGGGCTCCCCAGCACAGCACACGGGGCCCCCAGCACCACAGCCCGCCTGGCTCTCCATCAGAGCCTGTTCACACCGCTCCCCAGCAGAGCCTGTCCACAAGGCTCCCCAGCACCACAGCCCAGCACACCGGGCTCCCCAGCCCAGCTCACCGGGCTCCCGAGCACGGCACACGGCGCCCCCCCAGCACCACAGCCCGCCTGGCTGTCCAGCAGATCCTTTTCAAACCACTCCCCACCAATGCCTTTAGACACGGCTCCCCAGCAGCACAGCCCAGCATACCGGGCTCCCCAGCCCAGCTCAACGGGCTCCCCAGCACAGCACACGGGGCCCCCCAGAACCACAGCCCGCCTGTCTCTCCATCAGAGCCTGTTCACACCGCTCCCCAGAAGAACCTGTAAAAACGGCACCCCAGCAGCTCAGCCCAGCACACCGGGCTCCGCAGCCCAGCTCACCGGGCTTCCGATCACAGCACACGGGGCCCCCCAGCTCCACAGCCCGCCTGGTTCTCCATCAGAGCCTTATCACACCGCTTCCCATCAGACCCTGACCACACGGCACCCCAGGAGCTCAGCCCAGCACACCGGGCTCCGCAGCCCAGCTCACCGGGCTTCCGATCACAGCACAAGGGGCCCCCCAGCGACACAGCCCAACTGGCTCTCCATCAGAGCCTTTTCACACCGCTTCCAAACAGACCCTGTCCACACGGCACCGCAGAAGCTCAGCCAAGCACACCGGGCTCCCCAGCGCAACTCACCGGGCCCCCCAGCACAGCACAAGGGGCCCCCCAGCACCACAGCTCGCCTGGCTCTCCATCAGAACCTGTTCACACCGCTCCCCAGCAGAGCCCGTCTACACGGCTCCCCAGCACCACAGCCCAGCACACCGGGCTCCCCAGCACAGCACACGGGGCCCCCCAGCACCACAGCCCGCCTGGCTATCCAGCAGAGCCTGTCCACACGGCTCCCCAGCACAACAGCCCAGCACACCGGGCTCCCCAGCCCAGCTTAACGGGCTCCCCAGCACAGCACACCGGGCACCCCATCACCACAGCCCGCCTGGCTGTCCAGCAGAGCTCTGTCCACACCGCTCCCCAGAAGAGCCTGTCCACACGGCTCCCGAGCACCACAGCCCAGCACACCGGGCTCCCCAGCACAGCACACGGGGCCCCCCAGCACCACAGCCCGCCTGGCTATCCATCAGAGCCTGATCACACCGCTCCCCAGCAGAGCCTGTCTACACGGCTCCCCAGCAGCAAAGCCCAGCACACCGCAGCACAGCCCGCTTGGCTCTCCATCAGAGCCTGTTCAAACCGCTCCCCAGCAGATCCTGTCCACACGGCTTCCCAGCAGCACAGCCCAGCACACCGGGCTCCCCAGCCCAGAACACCGGGTTCCCCAGCACAGCACACGGGGGCCCCCAGCACCACGACCCGCCTGGCTCTCCAGCAGAGCCTGTTCAAAGAGGTCCCCGGCAGAGCCGGTCCACACGGCTCCCCAGCACCACAGCCCAGCACACCGGGCTCCCCAGCCCAGCTCAACGGGCTCCCCAGCACAGCAAACGGGCCCCACCAGCACAGCACACGGGGCCTCCCAGCACAACAGCCCGCCTGGCTCTCCATCAGAGCCTGTAATAAACTCTCCTCAGCAGAGCCTGTCCACACGGCTCCCCAGCACCACAGCCCAGCACACCGGGATCCCCAGCACAGCACATGGGGGCCCCCAGCAACACAGCCCGCCTGGCTGTCAATCAGAGCCTGTTCAAACCACTCCCCAGCAGAGCCTGTCCACACGGCTCCCCAGATGCACAGCCCAGCACACCGGTCTCCCCAGCCCAGATCACCGGGCACCCCCGCACAGCACACGGGGGCCCCCAGCAACACAGCGCGCCATGCTCTCCAGCAGAGCCTGTTTAAACAGCTCCCCAGCAGAGCCTGTCCACACGGCTCCCCAGATGCACAGCCCAGCACACCGGGCTCCCCAGCCCAGCTCACCGGGCTCCCCAGTACAGCACACGGGGGCCCCCAGCACCACACCCCGCCTGGCTCTCCATCAGAGCCTGTTCACAAAGCTCCCCAGAAGTGCCTGTCTACACGGCTCCCCAGCAGCCCCGCACACCGCAGCACAGCCCGCCTGGCTCTCCATCAGAGCCTGTTCACACGGCTCCCCAGCAGACGCTGTCCACACGGCACCCCAGCAGCTCAGCCCAGCACACCGGGCTCCGCAGCCCAGCTCACCGGGCTTCTGAGCACAGCACACGGGGCCACCCAGGACCACAGCCCGCCTGGCTCTCCATCACAGCCTTTTCACACCGCTTCCCAGCAGACCCTCTACACACGGCACCCCAGCAGCTCAGCCCAGCACACCGGGCTCCCCAGCACAGCAGACGGGGCCCCCCAGCACCACAGCCCGAATGGCTCCAGAGCAGAGCCTGTCTACACGGCTCCGCAGCAGCACAGCCTAGCACACCGCAGCACAGCCCGCCTGGCTTTCCAGGAGAGCCTGTCCACACCGCCCCCCAGAAGAGCCTGTCCACAGGGCTCCCCAGCACCACAGCCCAGTACACCGGGCTCCAAAGCACAGCACACGGGCGCCCACAGCACCACAGCCCGCCTGGCTCTCCAGCATAGCCTGTTTACAACGCTCCCCAGCAGAGCCTGTCTACACGGCTCCCCAGCACCACAGCCCAGCACACCGGGCTCCCCAGCCAAGCTCAGCGGGATCCCCAGCACATCACACGGGGGCCCCCAGCACCACAGCCCGCCTGGCTCTCCATCAGAGCCTGGTCACACCGCTCCCCAGCCGAACATGTCTACACGGCTCCCCAGCAGCACAGCCCAGCTCACCGGTCTCCCCAGCACATCACACGGTGGCCACCAGCAACACAGCGCGCCTTGCTCTCCAGCAGAGCCTGTTCAAACCGCTCCCCAGCAGAGCCTGTCTACACGGCTTTCCAGCAGCACAGCCCAGCACACCGCAGCACAGCCCGCCTGGCTCTCCAGCAGAGCCTGTTCACACCGCTCCCCAACAGAGCCTGTCCACGCGGCTCCCCAGCAGCACAGCCCAGCACACCGGGCTCCCCAGCCCAGCTCACTGGTCTCCCCAGCACAGCACACGGGGGCCCCCAGAACCACAGCCCGCCTGTTTCTCCAGCAGAACCTGTTCAAACCACTCCCAAGCACAGCCTGTCCACACGGCTCCCCAGCAGCACAGCCCAGCACACCGGGCTCCCCAGCCCAACATACGGGGGCCCCCAGCACCACAGCGGGCCTGGCTCTCCAGTAGAGCCTTTTCAAGCCACTCCCCAGCAGAGCCTTTCCACAGGGCTCCCCAGCAGCACAGCCCAGGACACCGGGCTTCCCAGCCCAGCTCACCGGGCTCCCCAGCACAGCACACGGGGCCCCCTTGCACCACAGCCCGGATGGCTCCCCAGCAGAGCCTGTCTACACAGCTCCCCAGCACCACAGCCCTGCACACCGGGCTCCCAAGCCCAGCACACCGGGCTCCCCAGCCCAACACACCTGGCTCCCCAGCAAAGCTCACAGGGCTGCCCAGAACAGCACACGGGGCCCCCCAGCACGACAGCCCGCCTGTCTCTCCATCAGAGCCTGTACAACCCTCTCCCCAGCAGAGCCTGTCCACACTGCTCGCCAGCACCACAGCCCAGCACACCGGGATCCCCAGCCAAGCTCAACGGGCTCCCCAGCACAGCACACGTGGGCCCACAGCACCACAGCCCGCCTGCCTCTCCATCAGAGCCTGTTCACAGCGCTCCGCAGCAGAGCCTGTCTACACGGCTCCCCAGCACCACAGCCCAGCACACCGGGCTCCCCAGCCCAGCTCACCGGGCTCCCCAGCACGGCACACGGGGGCCCCCAGCACAACAGCCCGCCTGGCTGTCCAGCAGAGCCTGATCACAACGCTCCCCAGCAGAGCTTGCCAACACGGCTCCCCAGCACCACAGCCCAGCACATCGGGCTCCCCAGCCCAGCTCACCCGGCTCCCCAGGACAGAAAAGGGGGCCCCCAAGCACAACAGCCCGCCTGGCTCTCCATCAGAGCCTGTTCAAACCACTCCCATGCAGAGCCTGTCCACACGGCTACCAAGCAGCACAGCCCAGCAAACCGGGCTCCTCCGCCCAGCTCACCGGGGTGACCAGCACAGCAAACGGGGGCCCCCCAGCACCACAGCCCACCTGGCTCTCCATCAGATCCTGTTCACACCGCTCCCCAGCAGAGCCGGTCCACACGCCTCCCCAGCAGCACAGCCCAGCACACCGGGCTCCGCAGCCCAGCTCACCGGGCTCCCCACCACAGAACACGTTGCCCCCCAGCACCACGGCCCGCCTGGCTCTCCAGCAGAGCCTGTTCACACCGCTCCCCAGCAGAGCCTGTCTACACGGCTCCCCAGCACAAAAGCCCAGCTCACCGTGCTCCCCAGCACAGCACACGGGGCCCCCCAGCACCACAGCCCACCTGGCTCTCCATCAGAGCATGTTCACACCGCTCCCCAGCAGAGTCTCTTCACATCGCTCCCCAGCAGAGCCTGTCCACACGGCTCCCCAGCAGCACAGCCCAGCACACCGGGCTCCATAGCCGATCTCACCGGGCTCCACAGCACAGCACACGGGGCCCCCCAGCACCACAGTCCAGCACACCTGGCTCCCCAGCACAGCACACGGGGCTCCCCAGCACAGCACACGGGGGCCCCCAGCAACACAGCCCGCCTGGCTCTCCAGCAGAGCCTGTTCAAAACACTCCCCAGCAGATCCTGTCCACACGGCTCCCCAGCAGCACAGCCCAGGACACCGGGCTCCCCAGCACAGCACACGGGGGCCCCCAGCACAGCACACGGAGGGCCCCCAGCACCACAGCCCGCCTGGCTCTCCAGCACAGCCTGTTCAAACCAATCCCAAGCACAGCCTGTCCACACGCCTCCCCAGCAGCACAGCCCAGCACACCGGGCTCCCCAGCCCAGCTCACCGGGGTCCCCAGCAAAGCACACGGGCCCCCCCAGCACCACAGCCCCCCTGGCTCTCCATCAGAGCCTGGTCACAGCGCTCCGCAGCAGAGTCTGTCCACACGGCTCCCCAGCAGCACAGCCCACCACACCGGGCTCCCCAGCCAAGCTCACCGGGCACCCCAGAACAGCACATTGATGCCCCCAGCACCACAGCCCGCCAGACTCTCCATCAGAGCCTGTTCACACCGCTCCTCAGCAGAGCCTGTCCACACGGCTCGCCAGTACCACAGCCCAGCACACAGGGCTCCCCAGCACAGCTCACGGGGCCCCCCAGTACAGCACACGGGGGTCCACACCATCACAGCCCGCCAGGCTCTCCATCAGAGCGTGTTCACACCGCTCCCCAGCACAGCCTGTCTACACGGCTCCCCATCACCACAGCCCAGCACACCGGGCTCCCCAGCCCACCTCACCGGGCTCCCCAGGACAGCACACGGGGCCCCCCAGTACCACAGCCCGCCTGGCTCTCCATCAGAGCCTGGTCACAGCGCTCCGCAGCAGAGCCTGTCTACACTGCTCCCCAGCACCACAGCCCAGCACACCGGGCTTCCCAGCCAAGCAAAACGGGCTCCTGAGCACAGCACACGGGCGCCACCAGCACCACAGCCCGCCTGCTCTCCATCAGAGCCTGTTCACACCCGTCCGCAGCAGAGCCTGTCTACACGGCTCCGAAGCACAAAAGCCCAACACTCCGGGCTCCCCAGCCCAGCTCACAGGGCTCCCCAGCACAGCACACGGGGGCCCCCCGCACCACAGCCCGCCTGGCTCTCCAGCAGAGCCTTATCAAGCCTCTCCCAAGCAGAGCCTGTCCACACGGCTCCCAAGCAGCACAGCAAAGCACACCGGGCTCACCAGCCCAGCTCACCGGGCTCCCCAGCACAGCACACGGGCCCCCCCAGAACCATAGCCCGCCTGGCTCTCCATCAAATCCTGTTCATACCGCTCCCCAGCAGAGCCTGTCTACACGGCTCCCCAGCAGCACAGCCCAGCACACCGCAGCACAGCCCGCCCGGCTCTCCATCAGAGCCTGTTCAAACCGCTCCCCATCAGATCCTGTCCACACGGCTCCCCAGCACCACAGCCCGCCTGGCTCTAAATCAGAGCCTGTTCAAACAGCTCCCCAGCACCACAGCCCAGCACACCAGGCTCCCCAGCCAAGCTCAATGGGCTCCCCAGCACAGCACACGGGGGCCCCCAGCACCACAGCCTGCCTGGCTGTCCAGCAGAACCTTTACACACCACTCCCCAGCACAGCCTGTCCACACGCCTCCCCAGCACCACTGCCCAGCACACCGGCCTCCCCAGCCAGGCTCAACCGGCTCCCCAGCATGGAACACGGGGACCCCCAGCACCACAGCCCGCGTTGCTCTCCAGCAGAGCCTTTTGAAATCACTCCCCAGCACAGCCTGTCCACGCGCCTCCCCAGCAGCACAGCCCAGAACACCGGGCTCCCAAGCCCAGCTCACCGGGCTCCCCAGCACAGCACACGGGGCCCCCCAGCAGAGCCTGTCTACACGGTTGGCCAGCACCACAGTCCAGTACACCGGGCTCCTCAGCCCAGCTCACCGTGCCCCCCAGCACAGCACACGGGGGCCCCCAACACCACAGCCCGCCTGGCTCTCCAACAGAATCTGTTCACACCACTCCCCAGCAAATCCTTTCTACAAAGCTCACCAGCACCACAGCACAGCACACCGGGATCCCCAGCCCCGCTCACCGGGCCCACCAGCACAGCACACGGGGGCCCCCAGCACCACAGCCCGCCTGGCTCTCCATCAGAGCCTGTTCACACCGCTCCGCAGCCGAGCCTGTCCACACGGCTCCCCAGCACCACAGCCCAGCACACCGGGCTCCCCAGCACAGCACACCGGGCCCCCCAGCACCAATGCCCGCCTGGCTCCCCTGCAGAGCCTGTCCACACGGCTCCCCAGCAGCACAGCCTAGCACACCGGGATCCCCAGCACAGCACACGGGGGCCCCCAGCACCACAGCCCGCCTGGCTCTCAATCAGAGCCTGTTGAAACAACTCCCCAGCAGAGCTTGTCCACATGGCTCCCCAACAGCACAGCCCAGCACACCGGGCTCCCCAGCCCAGCACACGGGGGCCCCCAGCACCACAGCCAGCCTGGCTCTCCAGAAGAGCATTTTCAAAACGCTCCTCAGCAAAGCCTGTCCACACGGCTCCCCAGCAGCACAGCCCAGCACACCGGGCTCCCCAGCCCTGCTCACCGGGCTCCCCAGTACAGCACACGGGGGCCCCCAGCACAGCTCACCGGGCTCCCCAGCCGCGCACACGGGGCCCCTCAGCACCACAGCCCGCCTGGCTCTCCAGCAGAGCCTGTCCACACCGCTCCCCAGCACAAAGGCCCAGCACACCGGGCTCCCCAGCCCAGCTCAACGGGCTCCCCAGCACAACACACGGGGCACCCCAGCACCACAGCCCGCCTGGCTGTCCAGCAGAGCCTGTCCACACCGCTCCCCAGAAGAGCCTGTCCACACGGCTCCCCAGCAGAACAGCCCATCACACCGGGCTCCCCAGCCCAGCACACCGGGCTCCCCAGCCCAACTCACCCGGCTCCCCAGCACAGAACACGGGGCTCCCCAGCACAACAGCCCGCCTGGCTCTCAATCAGAGCCTGTTCAAACCACTCCCATGCAGAGCCTGTCCACACGCCTCCCGAGCAGCACAGCCCAGCACACCGGGCTCCCCAGCCCAGCTCACCGGGCTCCCCAGCACAGAACACGGTGCCCCCCAGCACCACAGCCCGCCTGGCTCTCCATCAAAGCCTGTTCACACCGCTCCACAGCACAGCCTGTCCGCACGGCTCACCAGCACCACAGCCCAGCACACCGGCCTCCCCAGCACAGCACACGGTGCCCCCCAGCAATACAGCCTGCCTGGCTCTGCATCAGAGCCTGTTCAAACCACTCCACAGCAGAGCCTGTCTACACTGCTCCCCAGCACCACAGCCCAGCACACCGGGCTTCCCAGCCAAGCAAAACGGGCTCCTGAGCACAGCACACGGGCGCCACCAGCACCACAGCCCGCCTGCTCTCCATCAGAGCCTGTTCACACCCGTCCGCAGCAGAGCCTGTCTACACGGCTCCGAAGCACAAAAGCCCAGCACTCCGGGCTCCCCAGCCCAGCTCACAGGGCTCGCCAGCACAGCACACGGGGCCCCCCAGCACCACAGCCCGCCTGGCTCTCCAGCAGAGCCTGTTCAAACCAGTCCCCAGCAGAGCCTGTCCACACTACTCCCCAGCACCACAGCCCAGCACACCGGGCTCCTCGGCCCAGCTTACCGGGCTCCCCAGCACAGCACACGGGGGCCCGCAGCACAGCTCACCGGGCTCCCCAGCACAGCACACGTGGGCCCACAGCACCACAGCCCGCCTGCCTCTCCATCAGAGCCTGTTCACAGCGCTCCGCAGCAGAGCCTGTCTACACGGCTCCCCAGCACCACAGCCCAGCACACCGGGCTCCCCAGCCCAGCTCACCGGGCTCCCGGGCACGGCACACGGCGCCCCCCCAGCACCACAGCCCGCCTGGCTGTCCAGCAGATCCTTTTCAAACCACTCCCCACCAATGCCTTTAGACACGGCTCCCCAGCAGCACAGCCCAGCATACCGGGCTCCCCAGCCCAGCTCAACGGGCTCCCGAGCACGGCACACGGGGGCCCCCAACACCACAGCCCGCCTGGCTCTAAATCAGAGCATGTTCAACCCTCTCCACAGCTGAGCCTGTTCAAACAATTCCCCAGCACCACAGCCCAGCACACCGGTCTCCCCAGCCCAGCTCAACGGGCTCCCCAGCACCAAAGCCCACCTGGCTCTCCATCAGAGCCTGTCCACACCGCTCCCCAGAAGAGATTGTCCACACGGCTCCCCAGATGAACAGCCCAGCACACCGGGCTCCCCAGCACAGCACACGGGGCCCCCCAGCACCACAGCCCGCCTGGCTCTCCAGCTTAGCCTGTTCACACCGCTCCCCAGCAGAGCCTGTCCACACGACTTCCCAACACCACAGCCCAGCACACTGGGCTCTCCAGCCAGAAAACAACGGGCTCCCCAGCACAGAACACGGGGCCCCCCAGCACCACAGCCCGTCTGGCTCTCCATCAGAGCCTGTCCACAGCGCTCCCCAGCAGAGCCTGTCCACACGGCTCCCCAGCACCACAGCCAAGCACACCGGGCTCCCCAGCCCAGCTCACAGGGCTCCCCAGCACAGCACACGGGGCCTCCCAGCACCACAGCCCGCCTGGCTCTCCAGCAGAGCCTGTTCAAACCAGTCCCCAGCAGAGCCTGTCCACACTACTCCCCAGCACCACAGCCCAGCACACCGGGCTCCTCGGCCCAGCTAACCGGGCTCCCCAGCACAGCACACGGGGGCCCGCAGCACAGCTCACCGGGCTCCCCAGCACAGCACACGGGGCCCCCCAGCACCACAGCCCGCCTGGCTCTCCATCAGAGCCTGTTCACACCGCTCCCCAGCAGAGCCTTTCTACACGGCTCCCCAGCAGCACAGCCCAGCACACCGCAGCACAGGCCGCTTGGCTCTCCATCAGAGCCTGTTCAAACCGCTCCCCAGCAGATCCTGTCCACACGGCTTCCCAGCAGCACAGCCCAGCACACCGGGCTCCCCAGCCCAGAACACCGGGTTCCCCAGCACAGCACACGGGGGCCCCCAGCACCACGACCCGCCTGGCTCTCCAGCAGAGCCTGTTCAAAGAGGTCCCCGGCAGAGCCGGTCCACACGGCTCCCCAGCACCACAGCCCAGCACACCGGGCTCCCCATCCCAGCTCTACGAGATCCCCAGCACAGCACACGGGGCCCCCCAGCACCACAGCCCCCCTGGCTTTCCATCAGAACCTTTACACAACGCTCCCCAGTAGAGCCTGTCCACACGGCTCCCCAGCACCACAGCCCAGCACACCACAGCACCGCCCGCCTGGCTCTCCAGCAGAGCCTGTCCACACGGCTCCCCAGCAGAGCCTATCCATAGGTTCCCCAGCACCACAGCCCAGCACACCGGGCTCCCAAGCACAGCACACGGGGCCCCCCATCACCACAGCCCGCCTTGCTCTCCATCATGGCCTGTTCAACCCTCTTCCCAGCAGAGCCTGTTCACACCGCTCCCCAGCAGAGCCTGTCCACACGACTCCCCAGCACCACAACCCAACACACCGGGCTCCCCAGAACAGAACACCGGGCCCCCCAGCACCACAGCCCGCCTGGCTCTCCATCAGAGACTGTTCACACCGCTCCCCAGCAGAGACTGTTCACACCGCTCCCAAGCACAGCCTGTCTACACGGCACCCCAGCACAACAGCCCAGCACACCAGGATCCCCAGCCCAGCTCACCGGGCTCCCCAGAACAGCACACCGGGCCCCCCAGCACCACAGCCCGCCTGGCTCTCCATCTGAGCCTGTTCACTCCGCTCCCCAGCAGAGCCTGTTAAAAACAGTCCCCTAGAGAGCCTGTCCACACGGCTAACCAGCAGCACAGCCCAGAACACCGGGCTCCCCAGCAGATCTCACCGGGCTCCCCAGCAAGGCACACGGGGCCCCCCAGCACCACAGCCCGCCTGGCTCTCCAGCAGAGTCTGTTGAAACCACTCCCCAGCAGAGCCTGTCTACACGGCCCCCCAGCAGCACAGCCCAGCTAACCGGGCTCCCCAGCCCTGCTTACCGGGCTCCCCATCACTGGACAAGGGGGCCCCCAGAACCACAGGCCGCCTGGCTCTCCAGCAGAGCCTGTTAACACTGCTCCCCAGTAGAGCCTGTCCACAGGGCTCCCCAGCAGCAGAGCCCAGCACACCGGGCTCCCCAGCCGATGTCACCGGGCTCCCCAGCAAGGCACACGGGCCCCCAGCACCACAGCCCGCCTGGCTCTCCATCAGAGCCTGTTCACACAGCTCCGCAGCAGAGCCTGTATACACGGTTCCCCAGCACCACAGCCCAGCACACCGGGCTCCCCAGCCCAGCTCGACGGGCTCCCCAGCACTGCACACGGGGGCCCCCAGCACCACAGCCCGCCTGGCTCTCCATCAGAGCCTGTTCACACCGCTCCCCAGCAGAGCCTGTCTACACGGTTCGCACGCACCACAGCCCAGCACACCGGGCTCCCCAGCCCAGCTAAACGGGCTCCCCAGCACAGCACACGGGGGCCCCCACCACCAAAGCCCGCCTGGCTCTAAATCAGAGCATGTTCAACCCTCTCCCCAGCAGAGCCTGTTCAAACAACTCCCCAGCACCACAGCCCAGCACACCGGGCTCCCCAGTCCAGCTCAACGGGCTCCCTAGCACCACAGCCCACCTGGCTCTCCATCAGAGCCTGTCCACACCGCTCCCCAGAAGAGATTGTCCACACGGCTTCCCAGATGAACAGCCCAGCACACCGGGCTCCCAAGCACAGCACACGGGGCCCCCCAGCACCACAGCCCGCCTGGCTCTCCAGCTTAGCCTGTTCACACCGCTCCCCAGCAGAGCCTGTCCACACGGCTCCCCAGCACCACAGCCCAGCACACCGGGCTCCCCAGCCCAGCACACCGGGCTCCCCAGCACCACAGCCCAGCACACCGGGCTCCCCAGCCCAACTCATTGGGCTCCCCAGCACAGCACACGGGGCCCCCCAGCACAGCACACGGGGCTACCCAGCTTGCCAGCCCGCCTGGCTCTCCATCAGAGCCTGTTCAACCCTCTCCCCAGCAGAGCCTGTCCACACGACTTCCCAACACCACAGCCCAGCACACTGGGCTCCGAAGCCCAGCTCACTGGGCTCCCGAGTACAGCACACGGGGGCCCCCAGCACCACAGCCCGGCTGGCTCTCCATCAGAGCCTGTTCACACCGTTCAAGAGCACAGTCTGTCTACACGGCTCGCCATCACCACAGCAAAGCACACAGGGATCCCCAACCCAGCTCACCGGGCTCCTGAGCACAGCTCACGCGGGCCCCCAGCACCACAGCCCGCCAGGCTCTCCATCAGGGCCTGTTCACACCCCTCCGCAGCAGAGCCTGTCTACACGGCTCCCCAGCACAAAAGCCCAGCACACCGGGCTCCCCAGCCCAGCTCACCGGGCTCCCCAGCACAGCACACGGGGCCCCCCAGCACCACAGCCTGCCTGGCTCTCAAGCAGAGCCTGTTCAAACCACTCCCCAGCAAACCCTGTCCACATGGCTCCCCAGCACATCAGCCCGCCAGGCTCTCCAGCAGAGCCTGTTCACACCGCTCCCATGCAAAGCCTGTCTACACGGCTCCCCAGCAGCACAGACCAGCAAACCGGGCTCCTCTGCCCAGCTCACCGGGCTCCCCAGCACCACAGCCCGCCTGGCTCTCCATCAGAGCCTGTTCAAACCACTCCCCAACAGAGCCTGTCCACACGGCTCCCCAGCACCACAGCCCAGCACACTGGGCTCCCCAGCCCAGCTCAACGGGCTCCACAGGACAGCACACGGTCCCCCCCAGCACCACAGCCCGCATGGCTCTCCATCAGAGCCAGTTCAAACCACTCCCCAGCAGAGCGAGTCCACACGGCTCCCAAGCACCACAGCCCAGCACACTGGGCTCCCCAGCCCAGCTCACAGGGCTCCCCCAGCACAGCACACGGGGCCCCCCAGCACCAAAGCCCGCCTGGCTCTCCAACAAAGCCTGTTCACACCCCTCCACAGCAGAGCCTGTCTACACAGCTCCCCTGCACAACAGCCCAGCACACCGGGCTCACCAGCCCAGCTCACCGGGCTCCCCAGCACAGCACACGGGCCCCCCCAGAACCATAGCCCGCCTGGCTCTCCATCAAATCCTGTTCATACCGCTCCCCAGCAGAGCCTGTCTACACGGCTCCCCAGCAGCACAGCCCAGAACACCGGGCTCCCCGGGACATCACACGGGGGCCCCCACCACCACAGCCCGCCTGGCTCTCCATCAGAGCCTGTTCAAACCACTCCCCAGCAGAGCGAGTCCACACGGCTCCCAAGCACCACAGCCCAGCACACCGGGATCCCCAGCCAAGCTCACCGGGTCCCCCAGCAAAGCACACAGGGCCCCCCAGAACCTCAGCCCGCTTGGCTCTCCATCAGAGCCATTTCACACCGCTCCCCAGCAGAGCCTGTCCACACGGCTCCCCAGGACCACAGCCCAGCTCACCGGGCTCTCCAGCACTGCACACGGGGCCCCCCAGCACCACTGCCAGCCTGGCTCTCTAGCAGAGCCTCTTCACACCGCTCCCCAGCAGAGCCTGTCTACACGGCTCCCGAGCAGCACAGCCCAGCACACCAGGCTCCCCAGCCCTGCTCACCGGGCTCCCCAGCACAGCACACGGGGCCCCCCAGCACCACAGCCCGCCTGGCTCTCCATCAGAGCCTGTTCACACCGCTCCCCAGTAGAGCCTGTCCTCACGGCTCCCAAGCACCACAGCCCAGCACACCGGGCTCCCGAGCCCAGCACACCGGGCTCCCCAGCCCAGCTCACCGGTCCGCCTAGCACAGCACACGGGGGCCCCCAGCACTACAGGCCGCCTGGCTCTCCATAAGAGCCTGTTCACACCGCTGCGCAGGAGAGAATGTCTACAAGGCTCCCCAGCACCACAGCCCAGCACACCGGGCTCCCCAGCCCAGCTCACCGGACTCCACAGCACAGCACACAGGGCCCCCCAGAACCACAGCACGCCTGGCTCTCCATCAGAGCCATTTCACACCGTTCCCCAGCAGAGCCTGTCCACACGGCTCCTCAGCACCACAGCACAGCTCACCGGGCTCTCCAGCACTGCACACGGGGCCCCCAGCACCACAGCCCGCCTGGCTCTCGAGCAGAGCCTCTTCACACTGCTCCCCAGCAGAGCCTGTCTACACGGCTCCCCAGCAGCACAGCCCAGCGCACCAGGCTCCCCAGCCCTGCTCACCGGGCTCCAGATCACGGCACACTGGGCCCCCCAGCACCACAACCCGCCTGGCTCTCCATCAGTGCCTGTTCACACCGCTCACCAGCAGAGCCTGTTCACACCGCTCCCCAGAAGAGCCTGTTCACAACGCTCCCCAGCAGAGCTTGTCAACACGGCTCCCCAGCACCACAGCCCTGCACATCGGGCTCCCCAGCCCAGCTCACCCGGCTCCCCAGCACAGAACACGGGGCCACCCAGCAACACAGCACGCCTGGCTCTCCATCAGAGGCTGTTCAAACCACTCCCATGCAGAGCCTGTCAACACGGCTCCCCAGCACCACAGCCCAGCACATTGGGCTCCCCAGCCAGGCTCAACGGGCTCCCCAGCACAGCACACGGGGCCCCCCAGCAGAGCCTGTCTACACGGTTTGCCAGCACCACAGCCCAGCACACCGGGCTCCACAGCCCAGCTCACCGGGCTCCCCAGCACAGCAAACGAGGGCCCCCAGCACCAAAGCCCACCTGGCTCCCCAGCAGAGCCTATTCACACCGCTCCCGAGGAGAGCCTGTCCACACGGCTACCCAGCAGCACAGCCCAGCACACCGGGCTACCCAGCACAGCACACGGGGGCCCCCAGCACAGCACACGGGGGCCCCCAGCACCACAGCCCGCTTGGCTCTCCATCAGAGCCTGTTCACACCGCTCCCAGCAGAGCCTGGCTACACGGTTGGCCAGCACCACAGCCCAGCACATCGGGCTCACCAGCCAAGCTCACCGGGCCCCCCTCCACAGCACACGGGCGCCCCGAGCACCACAGCCCGCCTGGCTCTCCATTAGAGCCTGTTCACACCGCACCCCAGCAGAGCCTGTCTACACGGTTCCCCAGCACCACAGCCCAGCACACCGGGCTCCCCAGCCCATCTCACCGGGCTCCCCAGCACAGCACACGGGGGCCCCCAGCACCACAGCCCGCCTGGCTCTCCAGCAGAGCCGTTTCACACCGCTCACCAGCAGAGCCTGTCTACACGGCTCCCCAGCAGCACAGCCCAGCACACTGCAGCACAGCCCGCCTGGCTCTCCAACAGAGCCTTTTCACACCACTCGCCAGCATAGCCTGTCCACACGGCTCCCCAGCAGCACAGCCCAGCACACCGGGCTCCCCAGCCCAGCTCACTGGTCTCCCCAGCACAGCACACGGGGGCCCCCAGCCCCACAGCCCGCCTGGCAATCCAGCAGACCCATTTCAAACCACTTCCCAGCAGAGCCTGTCCACACGGCTCCCCAGCACCACAGCCCAACACACCGGGCTCCGAAGCCCAGCTCAACGGGCTCCAAAGCAAAGCACACGGGGCCCCCCAGCACCACAGCCCGCCGGGCTCTCGAGCAGAGCCTGTTCAAACCACTCCCCCAGCAGAGCCTGTTCAAACCACTCCCCCAGCAGAGCCTGTCCACACGGCTCCCCAGCACCACAGCCCAGCACACCGGGCTCCCCAGCCCAGCTCAACGGGCTCCCCAGCACAGCACACGGGGCCACCCAGCACAGCACACGGGCCCCACCAGCACAGCACACGGGGCCTCCCAGCACAACAGCCCGCCTGGCTCTCCATCACAGCCTGTAATAAACTCTCCTCAGCAGAGCCTGTCCACACGGCTCCCCAGCACCACAGTCCAGCACACCGGGATCCCCAGCACAGCACATGGGGGCCCCCAGCAACTCAGCCCGCCTGGCTGTCAATCAGAGCCTGTTCAAACCACTCCCCAGCAGAGCCTGTCCACATGGCTCCCCAGCAGCACAGCCCAGCACACCGGTCTCCCCAGCCCAGCTCACCGGGCACCCCAGCACAGCACACGGGGGCCCCCAGCAACACAGCGCGCCTTGCTCTCCAGCAAAGCCTGTTTAAACAGCTCCCCAGCAGAGCCTGTCCACACGGCTCCCCAGATGCACAGCCCAGCACACCGGGCTCCCCAGCCCAGCTCACCGGGCTCCCCAGTACAGCACACGGGGGCCCCCAGCACCACACCCCGCCTGGCTCTCCATCAGAGCCTGTTCACAAAGCTCCCCAGAAGTGCCTGTCTACACGGCTCCCCAGCAGCCCCGCACACCGCAGCACAGCCCGCCTGGCTCTCCATCAGAGCCTGTTTACAACGCTCCGCAGCAGAGCTTGTCCACACGGCTCCCCATCACCACAGCCCAGCTCACCGGGCTCCCCAGCCCAGCACACCGGGCTCCCCAGCCCAACACACCTGGCTCCCCAGCCAAGCTCACAGGGCTGCCCAGAACAGCACACGGGGCCCCCCAGCACGAAAGCCCGTCTGGCTCTCCATCAGAGCCTGTACAACCCTCTCCCCAGCAGAGCCTGTCCACACTGCTCGCCAGCACCAGAGCCCAGCACACCGGGATCCCCAGCCAAGCTCAACGGGCTCCCCAGCACAGCACACGTGGGCCCACAGCACCACAGCCCGCCTGGCTCTCCATCAGACCCTGTCCACACGGCACCCCAGCAGCTCAGCCCAGCATTCCGGGCTCCCCATCCCAGCTCACCGGGCTACTGAGCACAGCACACGGGGGCCCCCAGCACCACAGCCCGCCCGGCTCTCCATCAGAGCCTGTTAACACCGCTTCCCAGCAGACCCTGTCCACACGGCACCCCAGCAGCTCAGCCCAGCACACCGGGCACCGCAGCCCAGCTAACCGGGCTACCGAGCACAGCACACTGGGGCCCCCCAGCACCACAGCCCGCCTGGCTCTCCATCAGAGCCTTTTCACACCGCTTCCCAGCAGATCCTCTACACACGGCACCCCAGCAGCTCAGCCCAGCACACCGGTCTCCCCAGCACAGCAGACGGGGCCCCCCAGCACCACAGCCCGAATGGCTCCAGAGCAGAGCCTGTCTACACGGCTCCACAGCAGCACAGCCTAGCACACCGCAGAACAGCCCGCCTGGCTTTACAGCAGAGCCTGTCCACACCGCCCCCCAGAAGAGCCTGTCCACACGGCTCCCCAGCACCACAGCCCAGCACACCGGGCTACAAAGCACAGCACACGGGGGCCCACAGCACCACAGCCCGCCTGGCTCTCCAGCATAGCCTGTTTACAACGCTTCCCAGCAGAGCCTGTCTACACGGCTCCCCAGCACCACAGCCCAGCACACCGGGCTCCCCAGCCAAGCTCACCGGGCTCCCCAGCACAGCACACGGGGGCCCCCAGCACCACAGCCCGCCTGGCTCTCCATCAGAGCCTGTTAACACCGCTCCCCAGCCGAACATGTCTACAGGGCTCCCCAGCAGCACAGCCCAGCTCACCGGTCACCCCAGCACATCACATGGTGGCCACCAGCAACACAGCGCGCCTTGCTCTCCAGCAGAGCCTGTTCAAACCGCTCCCCAGCAGAGCCTGTCCACACGGCTCCCCAGCACCACAGTCCAGCACACCGGGCTCCCCAGCCCAGCACACCGGGCTCCCAGCACAGCACACGGGGCCCCCCAGCACCACAGCCCGAATGGCTCCCCAGCAGAGCCTGTCTACACGGCAACCCAGCAGCACAGCCCAGCACACCGGGCTCCCCAGCCCAGCACACCGGGCTCCCCAGCACAGCACACGGGGCCCCCCTGCACCACAGCCCGAATGGCTCCCCAGCAGAGCCTGTCTACACGGCTCCCCAGCACCACAGCCCAGAACACCGGGCTCCCCAGCACCACAGCCCAGCACACGGGGCTCCCCAGCCCAGTACACTGGGCTCCCGAGCACAGCACACGGGGGAACTTCAGCACCATAGCCCGCCTGGCTCTCCATCTGAGCCTGTTCACTCCGCTCCACAGCAGAGCCTGTTCAAACCAGTCCCCAAGAGAGCCTGTCCACACGGCTCCCCAGCACCACAGCCCAGCACACCGGGCTCCACAGCCCCGCTCACCGGGCTCCCCAGCACAGCACACGGGTGCCCACACCATCACAACCCGCCTGGCTCTCCATCAGAGCCTGTTCACACGGCTCCACAGCAGAGCCTGTCTACACGGCTCCCCATCACCACAGCCCAGCACACCGGGCTCCCCAGCCCACCTCACCGGGCTCCCCAGGACAGCACACGGGGCCCCCCAGTACCACAGCCCGCCTGGCTCTCCATCAGAGCCTGGTCACAGCGCTCCGCAGCAGAGCCTGTCTACACTGCTCCCCAGCACCACAGCCCAGCACACCGGGCTCCCCTTCCCAGCTCCCCGGGCTCCAAAGAACTGCACACGGGGCCCCCCAGCACCACAGCTCGCCTGGCTCTCGAGCAGAGCCTGTTCAAACCACTCCCCAGCAGAGCCTGTCCACACGGCTCCCCAGCACCAAAGCCCAGCACACCGGGCTCCCCAACCAAGCTCAACAAGATCCCCAGCACAGCACACGGGGCCCCCCAGCACCACATCCCGCCTGGCTCTCCATCAGAGCCTGTTCACTCCGCTCCCCAGCAGAGCCTGTTCAAACCACTCCCCAGCTGAGCCTGTACACACGGCTCCCCAGCACTACAGCCCAGCACACCGGGCTCCCCAGCCCAGCTCAACGGGCTCCCCATCACAGCACACGGGGCCCCCCAGCACAGCACACGGGGCTTCCCAGCACAACATCCCGCCTGGCTCTCCATCAGAGCCTGTTCACTCCGATCCAAAGCAGAGCCTGTTCAAACCACTCGCCAGAAGAGCCTGTCCACACGGCTCCCCAGCACCACAGCCCAGCATACCGGGCTCCCCAGCCAAGCACACCGGGCTCCCCAGCCCAGCTCACAGGGCTCCCCGGCACAGCACACGGGGGCCCCCAGCACCACAGCCCGCCTGGCTCTCCAGCAGAGCCTGTTCACACCGCTCCGCAGCAGAGCTTGTCCACACGGCTCCCCATCACCACAGCCCAGCTCACCGGGCTCCCCAGCACCACAGCCCAGGACACGGGGCTCCCCAGCCCAGCACACCGGGCTCCCCAGCACAGCACACGGGGCCCCCCAGCACCACAGCCCGCCTGGCTCTCCATCCGAGCCTGTTCAAACCACTCCCCAGCAGAGCCTGTCCACACTGCTCCTCAGCAGAGCCTGTCCACACGGCTCCCCAGCACCACAGCCCTGCACACCGGGCTCCCCAGCCCAGCTCACCGGGCTCCCCATCACAGCACACCGGGGGCCCCAGCACCACAGCCCGCCTGGTTCTCCATCAGAGCCGGTTCACACCGCTCCCCAGCAGAGCCTGTCCACAAGGCTCCGCAGCACCACAGCCCAGCACACCGGGCTCCCCAGCCCAACTCACCGGGCTCCCGATCACGGCACACCGGGCCCCCCAGCACCACAGCCTGCCTGGCTCTCCAGCAGAGCCTGTTGAAACCAGTCCCCGGCAGAGCCTGTCTACACGGCTCCCCAGCACCACAGCCCAGCACACCGGGCTCCCCAGCCCAGCTCAACGGGCTCCTCAAGACAGAACAAGGGTCCCCCCAGCACCACTGCCCGCCTGGCTTTCCATCAGAGCCTGTCCACACCGCTCCTCAGCAGAGCCTGTCCACACGGCTCCCCAGCACCACAGCCCTGCACACCGGGCTACCCAGCCCAGCTCACCGGGCTCCCCATCACAGCACACCGGGGGCCCCATCACCACAGCCCGCCTGGTTCTCCATCAGAGCCGGTTCACACAGCTCCCCAGCAGAGCCTGTCCACAAGGCTCCGAAGCACCACAGCCCAGAACACCGGGCTCCCCAGCCCAACTCACCGGGCTCCGGATCACGGCACACCGGGCCCCCCAGCACCACAGCCCGCCTGGCTGTCCAGCAGATCCTTTTCAAACCACTCCCCAGCAATATCCTTTCCACACGGCTCCCCAGCAGCACAGCCCAGCACACCAGGCTCCCCAGCCCATTTCACCGGGCTCCCCATCACAGCACACGGGGGCCCCCAGAAAAACAGCAAGCCTGGCTCTCCATCAGAGCCTATACAAAACTCTGCTCAGCAGAGCCTGTCCACACGGCTCCCCGGCACCACAGCCCAGCACTCCGGGATCCCCAGCACAGCACACGGGGGCCCCCAGCAAAGCACACAGGGCCCCCCTGCACCACAGCCCGCCTGGCTCTCCAGCAGAGCCTGTTCAAACCGCTCCCCAGGAGAGCCTGTCCACACGGCTCCCCAGCACAACAGCCCAGCACACCGGGCTCCCCAGCACCGCACAGGGGGGCCCCCAGCACAGCACACGGGGGCCCCCAGAACCACAGCCCGCCCAGCTCTCCATCAAAGCCTGTTCACAGCGCTCCGCAGCAGAGCCTGTCCACTCGGCTCCCCAGCAGCACAGCCCAGCACACCGGGCTCCCCAGCCAGGCTCAACGGGCTCCCCAGCACAGCACACGTGGCCCCCCAGCAGAGCCTGTCTACACGGCTCCCTAGCACCACAGCCCAGCTCACCGTGCTCCCCAGCACCACAGCCCAGCACACCGGGCTCCACAGCCCCGCTCACCGGGCTCCCCAGCACAGCACACGGGTGCCCACACCATCACAACCCGCCTGGCTCTCCATCAGAGCCTGTTCACTCCGCTCCCCAGCAGAGCCGGTTCACACCGCTCCCCAGCAGAGCCTTTCCACACGGCTCCCCAGCACCACAGCCTAACACACCGGGCTCCCCAGCCCGGCTCAACGGGCTCCCCAGCACAGCACACGGGGCCCCCCAGCACAACAGCCAGCGTGGCTCTCCATCAGAGCCTGTCCACACGGCATCCCAGCACCACAGCCCAGCACACTGGGCTCCGAAGCCCAGCTCACTGGGCTCCCGAGCACAGCACACGGGGGCCCCCAGTACCACAGCCCGGCTGGCTCTCCATCAGAGCCTATTCACACCGCTCCCCAGGAGAGCCTGTCCACACGGCTCCCCAGCAGCACAGCCCAGCATACCGGGCTCCCAAGCCCAGCTCACCAGGGTCCCCAGCACAGAACAAGGGGCGCCCAAGGACCACAGCCCGCCTGGGTCTCCAGCAGAGCCTGTTAAAACCACCCCCCAGCAGAGCCTGTCCACACAGCTCCCCAGCACCAGAGCCCAGCACACCGTGCTCCCCAGCCCAGCTCACCGTGGCCCCAAGCACAGCACATGGGGGCCCCCAGCACCACATCCCGCCTGGCTCTCCATCAGAGCCTGTTCACACCGTTCCGAGCATAGCCTGTCTACACGGCTCCCCATCACCACAGCCAAGCACACAGGGATCCCCTTCCCAGCTCACCGTGCTCCTGAGCACAGCTCAAGGGGGCCCCCAGCACCTTAGCCAGCCTGGCTCTCCATCAGGGCCTGTTCAGACCCCTCCGCAGCAGAGCCTGTCTACACGGCTCCCCAGCACAAAAGCCCAGCACACCGGGCTACCCAGCCCAGCTCACAGGGCTCCCCAGCACAGCACAGCACAAAGGGCCCCCCAGCACCACAGCCCCCCTGGCTCTCCAGCAGAGCCTGTTCACACCGCTCCCCAGCAGAGCCTGTCTACACGGCTCCCCATCACCACAGCCAAGCAAACCGGGCTCCTCAGCCCAGCTCACCGGGCTCCCCAGGACAGCACACGGGGTCCCCCAGCACCACAGCCCGCCTGGCTCTCCATCAGAGCCTGGTCACAGCGCTCCGCAGCAGAGCCTGTCTACACGGCTCCCCAGCACCACAGCCCAGTACACCGGGCTCCCCAGCCCAGCTAACCGGGCTCCCCAGCACTGCACACGGGGCCCCCCAGCACCACAGCCCGCCTGGCTCTCGAGCAGAGCCTTTTCAAACCACTCCCCAGCAGAGCCTGTCCACACGGCTCCCCAGCATCATAGCCCAGCACACCGGGCTCCCCAGCCTAGCTCAACGAGATCCCTAGCACAGCACACGGGCCCCTCCAGCACCACAGCCGGCCTGGCTCTCCATCAGAGCCTGTTCACTCCGCTCCCCAGCAGAGCCTGTTCAAACCACTCCCAAGCAGAGCCTGTACACACGGCTCCCCAGCACCACAGCCCAGCACACCGGGCTCCCCAGCCCAGCTCAACGGGCTCCCAAGCACAGCACATGGGATCCCCCAGCACAGCACACGGGTCTTCCCAGCACAACAGCCCGCCTGGCTCTCCATCAGAGCCTGTTCACTCCG
>JAMOIN010000448.1:0-63163 GCA_024666655.1 Dascyllus trimaculatus
ATGATGCTGCCACCACCATGCTTCTCATCATGATGCTGCCACCACCATACTTCACGTCATGATGCTGCCACCACCATGCTTCACATCATGATGCTGCCACCACCATGCTTCACGTCATGATGCTGCCACCACCGTGCTTCACGTCATGATGCTGCCACCACCGTGCTTCACGTCATGATGCTGCCACCACCATGCTTCACAGTGGAGATGGTGAGTTCGTGACGATGTCCAGTGTTTGGTGTCCATCAAAAATAGTATCTAGTCTGATGACTGATGACCAAAAAGCTCCATCCTGGTCTCCTCAGACCAAAGAACCTTCTTCCATATTCTCTGACCTCAGATCATCTTCATTTCACTAACTGTTGGACTTCCAGCGCCAAACAAATGCTGATGTGATGATGGTATGAGGGCTGCACGGTGGCTCAGTGGTTAGCAGGTTCGCGTCCTGGTTAGGACATCTGGGATCTTTGTGTGTGGAGTTTGCATGTTCTCCCTGTGCAGCGTGGGTTTTCACCGACAGTCCAAAAACATACTGAGGTTAATTGATGATTCTAAATTGTCCGTAGGTGTGAATGAGAGTGTGCTTGTTTGTATGTCTCTATAGCTGTGTCCCAATTCAGGGGCTGCATCCTTCCAAGGACGGGTAGGCTGCATTAGAAGGCTGCATGAGCGTTTGTTAAATGAGACAGTCTAGCCCACGACGAACTTCCTGCTTGCGTCATGACGTCTCGTAGCGCTGCTCCTGTTGCCAAGCAACCCTGACAAACAAATTTTCATCCCGACGATCAGGATAAGACGACGGTGTGATTTTACCCAATTTTTGACTGGATTTGATCCCGAAATTGTAATTTTTGTTTTTAATATGTTTTATATCCTTGAAGACTTGAGGGTCTTGTTCTGTCCGGTGGTTCGGGACTAAACTGTACGAAAACCAAGAAGCGTCCACAGCTGGTTTAAACCTGTTGACATCCACTGATATGAACTTCAGATATTATAAACCTCCACAGTCTCTAGGCTGAATGTTTCTGATGAGGATCACTAAATACCTGCTGTCTGAACAGAAACCAAATATAATGTATGTTAAACATGTTATCAGATAACTTGGTGGAGCTAAACTAAGAACAGTGAGGAGAGTCATGTTTTCACTGGTCTACAGAGAATCACCACCAATAGAAGCTCCAGCAGGATTTAGTAACCACTTTACTTCTTCTTCATATAGTAATTTAAATAAGGAATCAATATGTGAATATTTATGATTGAATAAGTCATTTATTTGGTGGCCGTGGTCAGGAAAAATTTCGCCACAGTCTCAGTAAAATATAACTTAAAACTGAAGCTAAACAACTGGAAAGTAAACGTTTTAAACTGCAGCGGCTCAGATTAATAACGTTATTCAATCAGTTTTTTAGAACAAATTTTAACGTTGTCAACATTTGTACCGTTAGCTATCAGAATGAGCTGTAACATAACACTCATATTTAAAACTAGAATCCTCCATCGCTGATGGATCCATCTTCTCCTTCAGCCGTCAAAACTCCAGCTGTTTATCGAACTGTCTCCGGCCCGCAATGGATCTTGGGATATTTGGGGCTACGAAGGATACATCGATGCATCCTTCAAATTCATGGAAAAGAAGGACGCATTTGAAGGAGTCTTGAAGTCTTAATGAAATGGGACGGCCTTAGTCGCACCGCTGTGACGTATGCGGCCGAATAATGCAGCCTAGAAGGATGCAGCCCCTGAATTGAGACACAGGTTATATGTAGCCCTGAGATTGACTGGAGATCTGTGTGAGTCTCCTGCCTTTGCCTGAATCAGCTGGGATAGACTCCAGCCCCCCACGACCCTACAGAGGATTAAGGGGTGTACAGATAATGGGTGGATGGATGCTGTATGAACCCTGCAGGTCTCAGATGATGGCGATCATGTTGGCCGTGGACGTGTTGGGCTGCACCAAATCACAGCTGAACTCAAAGAGCAACATGGGCACTATGTTTGGCTTCGCTGCCGCAGGTAAACATGCACAGACTGAAATTCATTTGTTATGTTTATACATTGAAGCCAACAGGAAACCAGAGGAACAAGCTGGCATGGAAAAAGGTTCACTGGCCGAGTTCAAACCAGGTTACAGCTGAAAGGTTTACACAGGGGTCATTAAACTACCATGAAACCTGCAGTATGACCCTTCAGCCACTGTGAATGAACTCTGATACAGTGTTGGACCATGACCATGTTATCTTTGGCTGATTGGCTATTGTAATAATCACATCTGTGCCCTGTGTTAAAGTTAACAGCATGACATGACAAGTTAGATGATTATGAGAGTAACATGCACACAGGGCAAAATACTATAGGCTAGAATCGGAAGATTCAGTTCGTCTCTCTCGGAGGTATGGGTGCAGTAATTAATACACACAGGACCAGGATTTAAGTTTGGTGAATGGTGCCATGTATTAGAGTGATTATGACAGAAAACATACAAATTGCAAAATACCAACAAAATATATCCCCAATATGTACAAATCTGCAGATTATTAAGTGCACTTGATATATTGGATGTATGTATTTAACAGAACAATAATGAAACAAACAAGACACAAATGATGCCCACACTGAGGATACCGCATCAGTAACAGGTGTCACACACACTGATAGCTGCACAGTTCATTCAACATGTCCACGTGTCCATGTCATGCAAGGTAGATGTCCTTAATT
Organism: Dascyllus trimaculatus; assembly: GCA_024666655.1. NCBI lineage: Eukaryota > Metazoa > Chordata > Actinopteri > Pomacentridae > Dascyllus > Dascyllus trimaculatus. The sequence continues at coordinate 2,716 of JAMOIN010000448.1, forward strand.
GTCCACAGGCTAGAAGCCTCATGTGCAGGTGCGAATGTGTGTGTGAGTGAGCGAGAAGGTGTTGGGGGGGTCAAGGCTACCACAGCCTCCTACCAGTCCAGCAGAAGATGTAGGATAAGGTTCCTCAGCTCCCAGGCCGACGTTAGCTCGCCATCAGATGTTTATTCAACCTGGTAAACCAGGCCTGTATAATATACAACAAGACCATATGTTAGACTAACTTCAGTTAATCACTAGCTAGTGTTATGAACTTACATCACTTAGGTTACTTTCTGATAAAGTAATCCAGTTCATTCATAATTATATGTGCACAATAAAATTCACCTTTCATCCCAGTCACTTTCCCAATACGGTGCATTAACTGAAATACATTGGCAAAGTTATATAACAACTCAGATGACAGAAGGTTTGTGTCAAACGATTATCAACTGCACTGGAGTGGCCTATTAAAACCAACTACTGAGTGCCACATCAGCATAACAATAGGCTACATGCTACGTAGCCAGTCCATAGAATTGCGCCGATTCATATGCTAATTGCTAACGCTAGTAGCACAAACAAACAGACTCACCAACTTCCAATCCGTTTCATTTCGGATTCACCACGCGATCAAACGGCTCCTATTCCCGCGGTACACGAAGGCTAAAGGAGTACAACAACCGGGTAAAGACCAAACACATTAAGAATATTACTGAGCAAACACCAGTTCTACTAACCTGTGGCAGCCGTCCGGTGTTCTTCCTCAACACGCTACTGACTGGAAGCTGCACCACATAGTCTTTCCAACCAAGCAAAATCTGCATTTTTGTCTGGGTTACATAAGACTCAAGTTTAAAACCTAAATGACAACAAATAGTTTTTTTTGCATGTTTGAAAGTACTGCCAAACAACTTAAAATGTTCTACATAACATAAAAAACTGCTGTTTGTAACTTCCACTAGTCTAAATGCAGTCAGATTGAGTTATCTGTGTGTATTGTCAGTATACACTGAGTTCTCATCGTAGCACATCCAGTCTGAAACACCACTTGATGCCAAACACACAGTTGATGTGAATTCTCTGCCTCCTCCTCGTCAAAACCAGGCGACAATAGTGATAAGAGTATTAAAATGATGATTGAAAAGACATTTAGAATAGATAAAAATGTGCGATCAATTTGCGACTAATCGCGAGTCAACTACGACATTCATGTGATTAATCATGATTAAATATTTTGATCGATTGACACAACTAGTCTTTATAATTGTATACAATTTCTTATTAACAAAACTCTAAAACATCTCTTAAAAAAGACAAAAGTGTGCAAACACAGTGAAAACATGAATTAGAAACAACTTTCATAATTGTAATACTTCTTTACAAAAATTTTACTAAATTTAATGTAAGATTTTTTGAAGCACTTTATTCCAACATCAACATTTATGTTCATTGAAGCAAACCCTTTATTATTATTATTAATATTATAAATTTTATTGTATCTGTTGTGATTTCACAATTTTGTTGTCCTTTTCCTCATTCTTTCATAAATAAGAATAATAATAATGATAGCTTAGAGCTTCCCAGTGACAGATGCGTTGCACTGTGGTATTCCAACAGTCGGAAGTCATTAAGCACCACATAAGTCTTTGTCATGGTGCCCGTTGCCAACTAAACCCCAACAATGCTCCCTCTTAGCCAACATGAATTAAATGTAGTCTGAGTGATGCCTCCTCTGGTCTCTACAGTATTAAACAGTAAGAGGCTCCACCTGGTGGAACAACCAAGTATAACAGCTGATCTACGATACTTTAAGCGTGTATTATTGAGGAGAATGGTATCAGATTGGGACTCGAGATTTGCACATACTGAATTTTAACTGAAGACTTCCCCATTGTTTAGTGGATAAAAGGTTTAAAAATAGAGAAAAATATGTAATTTTCAGCATTTGTTTCATTTATATCAAATTACGTAACACATGCGATATCTTATGAAATGTATTTTATTTTAATTGCATTAGTTTACGACAATAGGAAGAGCATTGCTGCAAAATCATTAAAAAAAAACTTCCTGATTTGCTTCCCTGAAGGTTGCACGTTTCACCAAAATGTATTGCAAATTATTTACAACCAACAAACACAACAGGGATGTGACCTGTTTAGATGTGGTCATTACAAAATGTCAGGTTTGTGTACAACTACTTGGATCCTAAATGCAAAACAGGTGATAAACATCATTCCTTTTTGACTTTGTTTCTGTAAAATAACCTTCGAAAGACAAACTTGACTGTAGAAATGAAAACAGCAAATATTAACAAAGCAACTGCTAGCAGAAACGACGCCACGTCGATGGAGTGGTACTGGATGGTGGACATCTTGTAAGACTCTGTCCGAAGATGGGCCGCTCCTTTGTGCCTCATGACAAACTCGATCCAGAACATGGCCCGGTCCAACGGTTTCATGGGCTGATCTCGGTGCAGGCTGGACAGAGCCTTCATGTTCTCCCTGTAGGACGGGTTGTACAGGACGTCCTTCAGCGCCTCCCGGAAGTTGTCTTTGTTGACCGTTGCTATGTCCAGGACTTTGGCCACACCTCTCACTTTCATCCTAAAGAAGTTGTTGGATTGGTCGAACATGAGCGGCAGGCCGACCAGGGGTACGCCGTGGTAAATGGCCTCCTGAATGCCGTTGGTGCCTCCGTGGGCCACGAACACCCTGGTTTTAGGGTGACCCAGGAGGTCATTCTGGGGCAACCAGTCCAACATCAGGGTGTTGTTTCCAAGCGTGGATGGTCTTTTGCCATTGTGCCTCCAGATCACCTTCTGGGGAAGCTGTGCAAAGGCAGCGGCAATGTCCTCAGTGATGTCCTCAGGAAGTTTTTCCACCAGGGTACCCAGCGTCATCACGATGACACCGTGCTCACCGGAACTCTGCACGAAATCCTCCAGTTCTTTGGGCAGGGGCTTGGAGGGTTTGCACTGGAATCCGGATATATAGACGACATTGGGCATTGTGGGTCGCGGCCACTCGAAGGTGAAATCATTCCTCATCAGCCAGATGTCGGCTGACTGGAACAGTTCCATGTAGTGGACGTCTGGGCCAAAGTGACGATGGACAAATGGTCTGTAGTTTGGTTCTGTCATATACCAAAACTGAAGAGACGTGTAGAAGTAGAACAGCAAGTCATCTTGTCACTCAGCTCGGACCACTGTATGGGGACGTAAGAGAGTGGAGAAGGTGCGATTGCTCGATGCCCTTCACCCTGAATAAACCATCTAACATTGAAGACAAGTGGAAGACCCAAACGGTGACCCAGAAGAACCCCTCCACCGATGCCAGGGTCTGTCAGAACCAGATCGTACTTGGCATCATGGAGGCTCTGCATCAGTTTGTCATCCGCAAACATTTCCTCCATCATAAGCAACACCCTGTGCATGTCATAGAACATTCTCGTTAGGTCAATCTCTAGAGCCATACGAGTCCAAAATGATGCCCCTTGTCGTCGCATCTCCAAAGTTCTCGATACATAGTCGCCAAAGCCTTCCTCATCAAAACCACCAGCACTATTTATCGTGATTGACTTGTAATGAGGGGAGTCCGGCTTGATGTACCAGGCGTCTGATGGGCGCAGCACAGTGACTTCATGGCCTCTGGAGTCAAGCTCCTCAATCATGACGTTCATGTTGATCCAGTGACTTCCATCCACAGGGAACACCAAGACTTTCCCTCCGTTTACCAAAGCTGCATAGCAGAGCAGCACTGCAAGGCTCACCAGGGTGGGTCGGTACATTTCTGAAAGAGGTTCTGACAAGACATGTAAGGATGTTAGATCTGTCCTTCTCAACAAGGGATTTCAACTGGACAATATTCATTAACTCTACAAGCAACTGAGTATAAAAGGACACGTCTAATTTCAGCTTCTCTGATTGTGCCGATGTCAAGTGGAGTCAAGGTTTGAGATCCCAGAGCAGCCATTTACAGAGGCTAAGTAAAGAAAATGATATGATGGCGCTGAGGCTTAATGATGATTTGAAATTATTCTTATGTTAAGTAATGATTTGAAACAGTTTATATTTATTGGGAAGATTAAAAAGGATTATTTGTAACCAGAATTCTGCAGGTTGAAAAGAGGAACTTAGCTGTGTGGTAGTTTAGAAACAGGACATGGAGTGAAATGTCTCTGCTTAAGTGTGTGTCCTAAGTTTTCAATAACTATTAATGATCAAGTGATTGGAAAGTTGTCTCAGTTGATTCAGATGGTGCGATGATTCCAAATATATAATATCAATGAGATTTGAAGTAATTCTAATATGTTTCTGAGCAGCTGACAGAAAAAGAGGAAGTCCAGTCCTCTTACTGTGTAGGAACCAGAAAGAGGAAGTTAAGGAAACCAGACTGGACCGGATTTCTTAAGATGAGACAATGTCTGAAGTTTTGGAAAGTATGAATCATGCTACTGAGCTAACTGAGACAATGAGCTAAAGTTAAGAAAGTGTTTTTGGGAGGAGAGAAAGGTGCACGTGTCCCTGAAGAATATAGGAAAGTATAAAAATGAGAGACAGACACAAATTAAACGGAGTTGTCCGAGGACATCGCAGAAGATGGATCGATCTGACTTTAGTCCAGGATAAGTAGAGTTTTACTCTTCTAACAAAAAGAACAGTCTAGATCGGTCTGCAATTTTGTTGAAGATGGAACAGAGCAATATATCCTTCGATCTGCAAGAGATAGCAGAAGAAACGGCTTGTTCAGGCCGTTCAGCCTGTGCTAGGAGAGTCAGGGACTTTCCTCAGCTCATTTTGCCATCGTGTTGGATTTTTGAAACTTTTCCACAACGAACCCAAGGATATAAAAAGGATTTTTGCAAACATGAATTGGGATCTGGACTGTTCACTCCCCTTGGGATGCGTGGGGAACTTATTGGATATATTGAGACTTTGTACGGAGTTATCATTCCTTTAAGGGACTCTATTGCACCCAAGTCAGGACTGGATGTGGTAGCGAAGGCCAAGCTGCCTGTCCTCTCCCTCCTAAAAACACACAATCGGGTAATTAATTAGGAAAGCTCAGTTCTGCAATATTAACCAAATTATTTGAATCTCATCAAATTTTTAAATATATTTTGTGTTCAATCAAGAGCTGCTGTGAAACATTTAGAGCATTTTCAATTACTAAAAATGACATAAAACCAACTAAATTGTATTTTTAGTAGTTTCAACCTGAAGAAATCCATCAGATGTTCCTGTTTTAATTACATCCAAGCAGAACAAAGTGTGATTTGCAGTTTTAGAGTTGTTGAGGCTGCTCAATTCATGAAGTTCAGGCTTGTTGTTGTCAATAAGAAGCATCTGGAATCTGTAGCATCCAGCTGCAACTACTCAGAGCTGTTTCAACATATCGCAGGTGTTTCAGTCAGCATGAACGCAAACACAGCTTCAGTAAAAAGTTCTTTAGCTTCACACACCACCAGCCTCGTCACAGTTTCATTCTTCTAAAACTCCTTCACTGATCTGGATTCTGAACTTACCGTGAGCCTCCAGTCGACAGGTCTTCAGGATGAGCTCGTAGTCTGACGTCTTCGTAGAGTATCTGACTGACGTCCAGCCCTGGAGGAGGGTGAAGGCTTACTCTGAGGTAACAGGACTAAAGTAAACCCTGTGAGAGGTTTCCTGCAGGAGCTGATTGGCTGATTACACAAAGGGGGCCGGATCAGAAGATAAGCTCACGAACTCTGCTCTGAATTTACTCTGACATTGATCTGTGGCTTCAGTTTATTGTAGATCAAAAGCATGATGACGTGAGAAGAGAGGTTCCTGATCTACGATACTTGAAGTGTGTATTATTGAGGAGAATGGTATCAGACTGGGACTCGGGATTTGCACATATTGAATTTGAATTGAAGACTTTCCTATTGTTTAGTGGATAAAATGTTCAAAAAAAGAGAAAAATTATACCTTTTCTACCATTTGCTTGATTTATATAAAATTACAAAACACGTGCAATTTCTTAGAAAATGTATTATTAGAGCCCGAGCACGAAAGTGCAAGGGAAAGAGAGAGTGTGAAACACTCAAGCTGTCCTGCACTACAGTGCGAGGACCCTATTGTTCCTGTAGTCTTTCTTTCTTTCTTTCTTTCTTTGTTTCTTTTTCTTACGCCTCTTTGAACCTCAATTTGACCCCCTAAACATGCTCAAAAACTCACCAAATTTGGCACACACATCAGGACTGGTGAGATATTTGATATTTTGTGGGAATTATACATATGAATGGCAAAATGACTCAACAGCGCCACCTTGAAAATTGGGCTTTAGTGGAGTTAATACGGCTAGTTTCACGTACAGCTATGAAATTTGGTACACATGTACAGTAGCCAGAGACAAAAACATCCCTGCTTTTGAAATTTCAAAAAAGCTCCACGGTGGCAAAACGTGGTGTGCAGGCATTGGAATTTAACGAACTCCTCCCAGGATCTTTATCTGATCTTCACCAAATTCACTGTGTGGCATCAAGACCCCTCCAGGATGAAAAGTTATTAAAATCTTGTGGCTGCGTCACACGGTGTGGGCGTGGCAGGGCGGCCATTTTGAGCAAACTCACCATGTCGAACGAAATGAGTTTTGGAGGTGAAGGAACCCATGTAAAATCACCAAATCCACATAAATCCTCACAAATCTCAAAAACTAACGTTAGATATACAATTCAGGAATGGGCGTGGTCAAATGGCTCCACAGCGCCCTCTACAAATATTCAAATACTCATAAAACCACTGCTTTATCATACACACATGAAAATTGGTACACACGTACAGTATCCAGATATCAACAGATCTGCGCAGTTGAAACCCCAAACTCCTCTACCGCGCCCCCTAGACTAGGTGGTGTGGAGGCATTGGAATTTAATGAACTCCTTCCAGGATTTTTATCCCATCTTGATAAAATTGGCTTTGTGGCATCTTGACCCCTTCAGGATCAAAAGTTATTAAAATCTTGTGGCTGCGTCACATGGTGTGGGCGTGGCAGGGCGGCCATTTTGAGCCTGTGACCATGAAAATTGAAATGCTCATAACTTGACTTTATGTGATCAAATGTGAATGAAACTTGATATGCTTGATGATAGGCTATCCCTCAACACTTGGGTGTGGCCAAACAGCTCCACAGCGCCCCCTACAAACTCTGATGTAATCCTTGACATTGGTCAGCCAAGTCCTCAACAACTCAAAATTTCTGCCACAGCACAACATACACCACAGCTCAACATGCGCTACGTCCCGAAATGCGTGGGTGTGCGAGGGCCCATCCGACGCTGCTTGCAGCTTTAATTTTATTTGCTCTAGTTTACGGCAAAAGGTAGAGGACTGCTGCAAAATTATTCCAAAAAAATTTCCACCAAAATGTATTGCAAATTGTTTACAACAAACAAACACAACAGGGATGTGGCCTGTTTAGATGTGGTCATTACAAAATGTCAGATTTGTGTACAACTACTTGTATCCTAAATGCAAAACAGTTGATAAATATCATTCCTTTTTCACTTTACTTCTGTAAAACAACCTTCGAAAGACAAACTTGACTGTAGAAATAAAAACAGCAAATATTAGCAAAGCAACTGCTAGCAGAAACGACGCCACGTCGATGGAGTGGTACTGGATGGTGGACATCTTGTAAGACTCTGTCCGAAGATGGGCCGCTCCTTTGTGCCTCATGACAAACTCGATCCAGAACATGGCCCGGTCCAACGGTTTCATGGGCTGATCTCGGTGCAGGCTGGACAGAGCCTTCATGTTCTCCCTGTAGGACGGGTTGTACAAGACGTCCTTCAGCGCCTCCCGGAAGTTGTCTTTGTTGACCGTTGCGATGTCCAGGACTTTGGCCACACCTCTCACTTTCATCCTAAAGAGGTTGTCGGACTGATCGAACATGAGCGGCAGGCCGACCAGGGGGACACCGTGGTAGATGGCCTCCTGAATGCCATTGGTGCCTCCGTGGGCCACGAACACCCTGGTTTTAGGGTGACCCAGGAGGTCATTCTGGGGCAACCAGTCCAACATCAGGGTGTTGTTTCCAAGGGTGGATGGTCTTTTGCCTTTGTGCCTCCAGATCACCTTCTGGGGAAGCTGTGCAAAGGCAGCGGCAATGTCCTCAGTGATGTCCTGAGGAAGTTTTTCCACCAGGGTACCCAGTGTCATCACGATGACACCGTGCTCACCGGAACTCTGCACAAAATCCTCCAGTTCTTTGGGCAGGGGCTTGGCGGGTTTGCACTGGAATCCCGATATATAGACGACATTGGGCATTGTGGGTCGCGGCCACTCGAAGGTGAAATCATTCCTCATCAGCCAGATGTCGGCTGACTGGAACAGCTCCATGTAGTGGACGTTTGGGCCAAAGTGACGACGGACAAATGGTTTGTAGTTTGGATCTGTGATATAGCAAAACTGAAGAGACTGGAAGAAGTAGTACAGCATGTTCTTGACCCGTTCAATGAAAGTCATCTTGTCACTCAGCTGGGACCACTGCATGGGAACATAGGAGAGTGGAGTAGGTGCGATTGCTTGATGCCCTTCACCCTGAATAAACCATCTAACATTGAAGACAAGTGGAAGACCCAAACGGTGAGCCAGAAGAACCCCTCCACCGATGCCAGGGTCTGTCAGAACCAGATCGTACTTGGCATCACGGAGGCTCTGCATCAGTTTGTCATCTGCAAACATTTCCTCCATCATTATAAGCAACACCCTGTGCATGTCATAGAACCTTCTCGTTAGGTCAATCTCCAGAGCCATACGAGTCCAAAATGATGCCCCTTGTCGTCGCATCTCCAGTGTTCTCGATACATAGTCCGATAAGCTTTCCTTATCTAAACCACCAGCACTATTTATCGTGATTGACTTGTAATGAGGGGAGTCCGGCTTGATGTACCAGGCGTCTGTTGGGCGCAACACAGTGACTTTATGGCCTCTGGAGTCAAGCTCCTCAATCATGATGTTCATGTTGATCCAGTGACTTCCATCCACTGGGAACACCAAGACTTTCCCTCCGTTTACCAAAGCTGCATAGCAGAGCAGCACTGCAAGGCTCACCAGGGTGGGTCGGTACATTTCTGAAAGAGGTTCTGACAAGACATGTAAGGATGTTAGATCTGTCCTTCTCAACAAGGGATTTCAACTGGACAATATTCATCAACTCTACAAGCAACCGAGTATAAAAGGACACGTCTAATTTCAGCTTCTCTGATTGTGCCGATGTCAAGTGGAGTCAAGGTTTGAGATCCCAGAGCAGCCATTTACAGAGGCTAAGTAAAGAAAATGATATGATGGCGCTAAGGCTTAATGATGATTTGAAATTATTCTTATGTTAACCCTTACAGGTCCATGCCCGCGGCGGCGCGTGCAAATGGACACGCCCACCCATGCTATGACGTAGCATAGAATACGTAGTCAGCTGGAGCCCAGCTGCCTCGGCATTTAAATCTCTGTGGACTGCGGACTTCAAACTATCTACCAGTCTTTGAATGGTGTTAATCAGCCAAGTAAAACCAGAGTTATGACAAATAATAAACACAGCAGTTTTTCGCAAGTTTCGTCTGCATCTGGACCGTGTTTATGTGCTCCGGTGACAAAGCAGCGAGACGAGCTGGACATCCAGCCGCTCTGTGGTGAATCTGCAGGCTTCAAACTATCTACCAGGCTTTGAATGGTGTCAATCAGCCAAGTAAAACCAGAGTTAGGACAAATAATAAACCCTGTACTTTATCCCCCGTTAGGTGCGTCTTATTATGGAGCGTGTGTTTTACATGACTCGGTAATACATGGATTCTGACAAGAAAACAACCAAAATACGCTCCTTTCCTTTTTTTCGAAGGCAAGCCACGTCAGCCAATCAGAAAATTCTATTGTTGTTGCTAGGCAGAAAGTGGGAGTAGAGAAGGATCGCAGAAAGACGCACAAAACAAAGGCGCACTTACCGCTAAACGCTGATCACTAACGGTGTGGTCCAAACGCGCTAAATCTCACAGATCTGTCGTGTTTTTTGTGTCTTTCTGTGCCTTAGATGTGACTTTAGAAGTGAGAAGTGCAGATCAGAGCTGCCGCCGCTGTGTCTGCAGGCACCCTCCCCCACTGTGCCTGTACTGTACTGCGGGGGATCAGCCCCTCCTCTCTCTGCTTCTCTCTCTGCTCCTCTCTGCTCCTCTCTGCTGTGGGGGGAAGGGGGGCAGAGTGGGGGACAGAGAAGGTGGATTTGGCCTTTTGAAACCCTGTGAGGCCAAAGTCACTGATTATTTGAGCCACTCCACTGAGTTTTGGAGTGGAATAAATAATTCCTGTACAGTCTTATTATAACACCTGATGGTTTTGGAAATAGCTGTCAAAAAACTGTACAAAAGCTCCTGGGAATTTTCTGTATTTTTGTGCAAACAGTGTGTATAACTGTGCTGTTTGTTAAATTTTTACACTGTTTTTTGAAGTTTACTATTTATATTAGCATTCTATGTCAGAAAAATGTTTTATTCCACATGTTTTTGGGTATCCACAGTGAAAAATCTAACTTTTTCCTACTCGCATTTTGTATTTTTCTGGAATTTTAGGTACAGTGTGTTCATACTTTATATAAAAAATGAATAAATAACTGTACAGTCACATAGGTGAGGTTGTGCTGAAAAAAAAGACACCAAGCAAAGCCAGATAAACAGTTTCTAAGGTGAAATATAAAGATAAACTCAAAAGCAGTAAAAACGGCCAAAATGGCAAAAATGCCATTTAGACCCCTAATGGTTGAGTAATGATTTGAAACAGTTTATAATTATTGGGAAGATTAAAAAGGATTATTTGTAACCAGAATTCTGCAGGTTGAAAAGAGGAGCTTAGCTGTGTGATAGTTTAGAAACAGGACATGGAGTGAAATGTCTCTGCTTAAGTGTGTGTCCTAAGTTTTCAATAACTTTTAATGATCAAGTGATTGCAAAGTTGTCTCAGTTGATTCAGATGGTGCGATGATTTTAAATATATAATATCAATGAGATCTGAAGTAATTTTAATTTGTTTCTCTGAGCAGCTGACAGAAAAAGAGGAAGTCCAGTCCTCTTACTGTGTAGCAACCAGAAAGAGGAAGTTAAGGAAACCAGACTGGACCGGATTTCTTAAGATGAGACAATGTGTCAAGTTTTGGAAAGTATGAATCATGAATCATGCGACTGAGCTAACTGAGACAATGAGTTAAAGTTAAGAAAGTGTGTTTGGGAGGATAGAAATGTGCATGTGTCTCTGAAGAATATAGGAAAGTATAAAAATGAGAGACAGACACAAATTAAACGGAGTTGTCCGAGGACATCGCAGAAGATGGATCGATCTGACTTTAGTCCAGGATAAGTAGAGTTTTACTCTTCTAACAAAAAGAACAGTGTAGATCAGTCTGCAATTTTGTTGAAGACGGAACGGTGCAATATATCCTTCCCTCTTCTAGAGATTGCAGAGGAAGCGGCCTGTTCAGGCCGTTCAGCCTGTGCTAGGAGAGTCAGGGACTTTCCTCAGCTCATTTTGCCATCGTGTTGGATTTTTGAAACTTTTCCACAACAAACCCAAGGACATTAAAAGGATTTGTGCAAGACTGAATTGGGATCTGGACTGTTCACTCCCCTTGGGATGCCTGGGGAACTTATTGGATATATTGAGACTTTGTACGGAGTTATCATTTCCTTTAAGGGACTCTATTGCACCAAAGTGAGGACTGGACGTGGTAGCGAAGGCCAAGCTGAACAGTTTAGAACCTAACTCTAGAAATGGAGAGCTGGTCCAGTTACCCTGTTTAAGGGGTGTACTTGGGAGACAACACCGACTAGAAGCAGTCCACTGAGAAATGACTGATTTTGTCCCCAGAGTCTAAAGTTTTAGTCTGTATGAAATAGGAACATTGTCCTCATTGATACCAGGTTGTCTTAAACATATGAGCTCTGTCTGGAGGTGAATAAGCATCACAGAGGTCTTTGTCATGGTGCTCTTTGTTAGCTTAACCCTCACAATGCTCTTTTGCTTGGCAACATCAACTGCCTGTAATCCAAATGACCGCCTCTCTGAGTCGCCACGTTATTGAACAATAAGGTGCTCCACCTGGTGGAACAGCTGGGTACTGCATCTGCAATCATTGAACAATGGACACTTAGTTCTCAACCCAAATTCGCCATTACTTTTTGTTCGTAGCAGTTTCAAATCATCTTGTGAACATTTAGAGCATTTTGAAGTACTAAAAATGACATAAAACCAACTAAATTGTATTTTTAGTAGTTTCAACCTGAAGAAATTAGTCAGATGTTCCTGCTTTAATTACATCCAAGCAGAACAAAGTGTGATTCGCAGTTTTAGAGCTGAACAGCAGTGAGGCTGCTCAATTCATGAAGCTCAGGCTTGTTGTTGTCAATAGAAAACATCTGGAATCTGTAGCATCCAGCTGCAACTACTCAGAGCTTTTTCAACACATCGCAGGTGTTTCAGTCAGCATGAACGTAAACACACCTTCAGTAAAAAGTTCTTTAGCTTCACACACCACCAGCCTCGTCACAGTTTCATTCTTCTAAAACTCCTTCACTGATCTGGATTCTGAACTTACCGTGAGCCTCCAGCCGACAGGTCTTCAGGATGAGCTCGTAGTCTGACGTCCAGCCTTTGTCTTGGCAGAGTATTTGACTGCTCTGGAGGAGGGTGTCGGCTCTGAGGTAACAGGACTAAAGTACACACTGTGTGAGGTTTAATGCAGCAGCTGATTGGCTGATTACACAAAGAGTAGCTGAATCAGAAGATAAGCTCACGAACTCTGCTCTGAATTTGATGAGATTGATCTGTGGCTGCATTTTACTGTCGGTGAAAGGCACGATGACGTGAGAAGAGAGGTTCCTTATGTTTGTTTAACTCCTTTTTTAACCTGTTACCTTCTTTGTGCCTTTTAATTTTAGTTTAAACAGCTGCTATGACTGTCAATAATCAATTACTGTGTTTTCTTTTCCCAAAACTGTAAAATCTGATGCTTGTTTGAAGACAAAAACAAGAACTGATGGTGTGAATTATTTATGAATTTAAAAAATCTTTATTTTTAGTTTCTAAAATGTATTTAATAAACTACCACCTGATTCCAGCAGCTAAAAATGCTATTTCTTATTTTACACTGATGCCCTTATATAGTCTGTTTTTCATTTATTTATTTATCTCTTAGTCTTATGTAACAACTGTGTGGTATGTAATAAGACCAGTAAGTTGTACTAGTACCTGTAAAGGTCTAGGTGATAGAGCAACACAGTAGGAGCAATCTCATGGGATAGTAATCAGAGGATTAGTTTCGACTCAAAGGAGGGAGTGGACAGGAGACTGAATGCTTTGATGGCACCATATATTGCACAGTAAATAGGTGATGATTGACAAACAACAAACAGTGCAAATATATACAGTGAACAGACAGAAACATACAAAATGTTCAGTGCACGGCCATTCAGTAACAAGCACTTAATTCAGTCCTGCAGATGAATCACAACAATAATGTAAAAGGCACAACACTTTTTTTAGTATAGTACCATGACAGTCCAGGAATTGCTCCCAACCCCAATGTCCAGTTGGACTCAAGGTCCCAACCCACCCACAGTTCAGGAACGAACCCACGTCTGGGTTTTACAAAACTGTCCAGGGGAAAAGTGGTCAGAGGTTGTGAGAGATGATGAGGATGTGGGGTGGTGGAAACAGCTAGAGTGTGTAAGTGGGGAGCGTTCATGGGCTAAAAGGAGCCCCCTACCGGCCTGGCAGGAAAGATCAGTTCCTTTCGATTCAGTCCTTCAGCAAGTTCCCAGTTGTAGGCTCTGGGCCTGCTCACGAGCTCGCCATCGCATTGGAACCTGGCCTGGAGAACAGGATCAAAAGTTCTCATAAATCATCAGGTATTTTACCTTTGCTCATCAGCCTGAACCTATAAAAATATATTTCCAGTGTGTACACAATCCATAATTAAATAGCATTAGTTGCACTAAAAACAAGTTACATTCAAAATTCCAATCTTTAAATATCAATATGTCATCATACTATCATCTATACCATTTGCAGTTGTCATAATTAATAAATAATATTTACCACAGTATTTACCAAATACATGAGCAAAGCATTAAAACAGTTTGAGTCATAAGTACAAAATGCATAGATTAAAGTGTTTGAATATCTCAGCAATAATCTACAATGAAAAACACCATCATGGGAAAAAGCACTTTAAAACCCACTGAATAAATATAATCAGTGTATTTCCATATATTTGTTGCTTGGACATTTGGCAATTAATATAAGTTCATTTACATGTAACATTATGAATAAACAAGGCATAACTTTGTCAATATAGTATGCTAACCAGCGTCATACCAATGAATGACGGCGGCTAAGCTAACAAACACACACTCACCAGTTTTGGGATCTATCTTGACGCACAAGCCCTTTTCCTCGCGGATTGGGCCGCGGTAGGAGACTCCTAAAACTTAACAGATAAACCAGAGACTGATAAGTTGTTTTAGAATAGCAAGAATAGCGAAAAATGGAAGTTTAAACCGACCTGTAGCACGACTTCTTGTTTGACTTTCCCGCTGCCTTTACACATACTGACTCAGCACCATTTTAAAGACAGGATTGGTCGCCGCGACTCACGTGACCGCATGACGTCACTAACGCCTGTACGATGATTGGCTACAAGCTCACGTGACTAAAATCCCACTACGTTGGGAAAAAACAGACAGGCTGGGCACAGGTTTTGTCACCTGGGTTACACTTATTATTAATTCATATGGTTTCATTACTTTTTATGTATTTATATGTTAAATTATTTTTCCTTTGTTTCTAAATTTATATTTAACAAAGTACAAATTGTAGTCTACTGAATGTAACGGCACTTCAGCAATGCAAAACAACACTGTGAGCATAGACATATATATACATAGACGCCTCATTGAGCGGGTTGGCCCGTTGCTGCGATATGTCACCGTGTCCGCCATATTGGATGTGGCAGATCTGCCCCGTAAACTATTGCAAGGTAATGAACTTAACTATATAAAGCGCCTTTCTAGAAAGTGATTTAAGTTAATGCCTTATTCACCCATCCACACACACACACCAATATATTTGGGAAATAAATAGGCATCAAAAACAACATTCGTAACTTTTAATGTGATGATTATAAATGTTTACTCCTTATATGTTTAGGACAAAGGTAAGCACCAAAGCAACGTATGTATTTCTCTCATGTTTTTGTGAGTTTTTACTGCTACCAATGTATGTAAAACTGTTATTATGATGATAAATATTGAAATATTAATATTAAACATCTGTGTTTATAATAACCAGATCCTGAAACTTAGATGTGACAGGTGGGTTTTCTGAATAAATCAGAATCAAAATCAGAAATACTTTATTGATCCTTGGGGGGGAATTGTTAGTGTTATAGGTGAACCCATTCAACAAAGACTATATTATAACATATAGAAATATAGAGAAAATTCAGATAGAAATTATAATGTAGAGACAAACTTTTAAGAAATAAAAATAAAATATTTAAAAATATGTGCACAAAGAGACAGAGAGCACAAATGTTTGCATTTAACTGATTTTAATTAATCACTTTGATATTCAGTGATTGATGAACTCTTGGACAAGCTGGGAACAGTCCAGTGAGGGTCTCCTGGGTCTTCTTTGAGGTCTGAGACATCTTGGTAGCTACAGGCTAAAGTGAAGACAAAAATACATCACTGATTCCTTCACATTCAGAAAGGGAAAAAACATTCTCAGCATAGTGTGGCATTAAATTATCCAATCCTTACAGCCTATAGACCTGCCCTGTGGAGATGTGCTGGGAAACAGAAAACTGAAGGAAGAGCTCCATCTCTTATCCTGACCGTCTGACCTGTCCTGTATAATCCTGTGGCCTGAAGTTCTCACTGCAGAGCATGGAGGACGGACCAGCCGAGAAACCTCCCGTCTGACAGCTGTTTTCCACTGCTTTCTGATCTCTTTATTTTTGGGAAACCTACATAGTATGTGAAACGTTAGCTAAAGCTACTAACAGCATTCAGAGTGGTTACTTTTGGCCAGTTTTGTTAAATAGGAAAGACTTCTTCGTTGTTTGGAGGCTGGTTTCACCGCAGGAATCCACAGTATTATGCTCGGGACTTCATAGTTTTAGCCACAAAGTCAGCAAATTCTGTTCGTAAAATTATGTTATAATGGCCAAATACAATCAAAAGTATTTTTTCAGTCTTACCTGTAAAAGATAATCCCATGCGATCTGATTTGTACTGAAAACCGGTTGGTGTAATTCCACGCAGCACATGAATAAGGCATCTCCTCTGTTCTCTTTTGCCACATCCAATATGGCGGCTACGTTGACGTGTGGCTCAGCGATCAATGCGGCGTCTACGTATGTATGTCTATGACTGTGAGGGGTATACAGGAAGAACTACGGAAGCCCAGGAGGCACAGACAGGGCAGAGTGCAGAAGGGCAATTCCTACAGTCAAAATCAATGAAACAATGGCAAATAAAAGTAAGTCATAATTCACACATACGCAATCATAACATCTACAAACATGAATTGGATTCATAAAATGCATTTTTAGCTTCATCACATTTGCATAAAGCTGAATTAATTACCCTTGGTTTCTAAATCATATTTATCAGACCACAATTTGCCCTTATTGCTTCCATAAACGTTGCCATCTATTAATATATATAATGTAATATACATTCAACTGTTTAGGTAAATTACAAGTTTATAAATGTTAACTGGCAAAAAAGGCAGAAAACAAGGAAATAAAGAAATATGAGCGAAAGTCAGTTAGATTTTATTATTACATTACATTCTGGTCTCCTCAGACCAAAGAACCTTCTTCCAGTTGACTATACGACTCTTTACACTACAATCACTGAGACACATTCACTGACCTCAGATCATCTTCATTTCACTTAATGTTGGACTTTCAGCGCCAAACAAATGCTGATGTGATGATGATATGAACCCTGCAGGTCTCAGATGATGGCGATCATGTTGGCCGTGGACGTGTTGGGCTGCACCAAATCATAGCTGAGCTCAAAGAGCAACATGGGCACCAAGTTCGGCTTCGCTGCCGCAGGTAAACATGCACAGACTGAAATTCATTTGTTATGTTTATACATGGAGGCCAACAGGAAACCAGAGGAACAAGCTGGCATGGAAAAAGGTTCACTGGCCGAGTTCAGACCAGGTTACAGCTGAAAGGTTTACACAGGCGTCATTAAACTACCATGAAACCTGCAGTATGACCCTTCAGCCACTGTGTACACAGGTAATGAACTCTGATACAGTGTTGGACCATGACCATGTTATCTTTGGCTGATTGGCTATTTTAATGATCACATCTGTGCCCTGTGTTAAAGTTAGCAGCATGACATGACAAGTTAGATGATAATGAGAGACGTAACCAGCAAGTGAACGAGTTAAGACTCAAGTTTAAAACCTAAATGACAACAAATAGTTTTTATTGCATGTTTTAAAGTACTGCCAAACAACTTAAAATGTTATATATAATAGGAAAAACTGCTGTCTGTAACTTCCACTAGTCTAAATGCAGTCAGATTATGTTATCTGTGTGTATTGTCAGTGTGAACTGAGTTCTCATCGTAGCACATCCAGTCTGAAACACCACTTGATGCCAAACACACAGCTGATGTGAATTCTCTGCCTCCTCCTCATGAAAACCAGGCGACAATGGTGATAAGAGTATTAAAATGATAATTCAAGGGACATTTAGAATAGATAAAAATGTGTGATCAATTTGCGATTAATCGTGAGTTAACTATGACATTCATGCAATTAATCGCGATTAAATATTTTGATCGATTGACAGAATTAGTCTTTATATTTGTTCACAATTTCTTGTTGACAAAACTCGAAAACATCTACTAAAAAAAACAAAAAGTGTGTAAACACAGTGAAAACATGAATTAAAAACAACTACTACAACTGTAATACTTCTTTTACAGGCTAAATTTGATGTAAGATTTTTTTTGAAGCACTTTATTCCAACATCAACATTTATGTTGATTGAAGCAAACCCTGAAGTCTTTGTCATGGTGCCCATTGCTAGCTAAACCCCAACAATGCTCTCTGCTTGCCAAAATGAATTGAATGTAATCTGAGTGACACCTCCTCTGGTCTCCACAGTAATAAACAGTAAGAGGCTCCACCTGGTGGAACAACCTGGTACTACAACTGATCTACAATACTTGAAGTGTGTACTATTGAGGAGAATGGCATCAGATTGGGACTCGGGATTTGCACATAATGAATTTTAATTGAAGACTTCCCTATTGTTTAGTGGATAAAAGGTTTAAAATTGGGGAAAAATATATCATTTTCAGCATTTGTTTGATTTATATCAAATTACATAACACATGCAATATCTTATAAAACATATTTTATTTTATTTGCAGTAGTTTACTACAATAAAAGAACTTCCTGATTTGCTTCCCTGAAGGTTGCACGTTTCACCAAATTGTATTGCAAATTATTTACAACCAACAAACACAACAGGGATGTGACCTGTTTAGATGTGGTCATTACAAAATGTCAGGTTTGTGCACAACTACTTGGATCCTAAGTGCAAAACATGTGATAAATATCATTCCTTTTTGACTTTGTTTCTGGAAAACAATCTTCGAAAGACAAACTTGACTATAGAAATGAAAACGGCAAATACTAACAAAGCAACTGCTAGCAGAAATGCCGCCACGTCAATGGAGTGATACTGCATGGTGGACATCTTGTAAGACTCTGTCCGAAGGTGGGCCGCTCCTTTGTGCCTCATGACGAACTCGATCCAGAACATGGCCCGGTCCATCGGTTTCATGGGCTGATCTCTGTGCAGGCTGGACAGAACCTTCATGTTCTCCCTGTAGGATGGGTTGTACAAGACGTCCTTCAGCGCCTCCAGGAAGTTGTCTTTGTTGACCGTTGCGATGTCCAGGACTCTGGCCACGCCTCTCACTTTCATCCTAAAGAAGTTGTCGGATTGATCAAACATGAGTGGCAGGCCAACCAGGGGGACGCCGTGGTAGATGGCCTCCTGAATGCCATTGGTGCCTCCGTGGGCCACGAACACCCTGGTTTTAGGGTGACCCAGGAGGTCATTCTGGGGCAACCAGTCCAACATCAGGGTGTTGTTTCCAAGGGTGGAAGGTCTTTTGCCGTTGTGCCTCCAGATCACCTTCTGGGGAAGCTGTGCAAAGGCAGTGGCAATGTCCTCAGTGATGTCCTCGGGAAGTTTTTCCACCAGGGTACCCAGCGTCATCACGATGACACCGTGCTCACCGGAACTCTGCACAAAACCCTCCAGTTCTTTGGGCAGGGGCTTGGAGGGTTTGCACTGGAATCCCGACATATAGATGACATTGGGCATTGTGGGTCGGGGCCACTCGAAGGTGAAATCATTCCTCATCAGCCAGATGTCGGCTGACTGGAACAGCTCCATGTAATGGACGTCTGGGCCAAAGTGACGACGGACAAATGGTTTGTAGTTTGGTTCTGTCATATACCAAAACTGTAGAGACGTGTAGAAGTAGAACAGCATGTTCTTGACCCGTTCAGTGAAAGTCATCTTGTCACTCAGCTCGGACCACTGTATGGGGACGTAGGAGAGTGGAGTAGGTGCGATTGCTTGATGCCCTTCGCCCTGAATAGTCCATCTAACATTGAAGACAAGTGGAAGACCCAAACGGTGAGCCAGAAGAGTCCCTCCACCGGTCGCAGGGTCTGTTAGAACCAGATCGTACTTGGCATCACGGAGACTCTGCATCAGTTTGTCATCCGCAAAAATTTCCTCCATCATTATAAGTAACATCCTGTTGAGCTCGGACATCTGTTTCACCAGGTCAATCTCCAGAGCCATACGAGCCCAAAATGATGCCCCTTGCCGTCGCATCTCCAGTGTTCTTGTTACAAAGTCACCAAAGCCTTCTTTATCTAAACCAGCAGGGCTATTTATCGTGATTGATTTGTAATGAAGGGAGTCCGGCTTGATGTACCAGGCGTCTGATGGGCGCAACACAGTGACTTCATGGCCTCTGGAGTCAAGTTCCTCAATGATGACCTTCATGTTGATCCAGTGACTTCCATCCAAAGGGAACACCAAGACTTTCCCTCCATTTACCAAAGCTGCAGAGCAGAGCAGCACTGCAAGGGTCACCAAAGTGGGTCGGTACATTTCTGAAAGAGGTTCTGACAAGACATGCAAGGATGTTAGATCTGTCCTTCTCAACAAGGAATTTGAATCGAATAATATTCATCAACTCTACAAGCAACTGAATATAAAAGGATGTGTCTAATTTCAGCTTCTATGATTGTGCCGACTATAAGCAGTCCACTGAGAAATGACTGATTTTGTAGCAAACTAAAGAGAGCTTGAGAAATTAGCGTGTCCTCTACAATCAAATGTATTTTTAAGTACCAGTTTTAAATGTATGAAATAGGAACATTGTCCTCATTGATCCCAGGTTGTCTTAAACATATGAGCTCTGTCTGGAGGTGAATAAGCATCACAAAGGTCTTTGTCATGAAAACAAACCCCATGAAACCTGAAAATAAACCCCCACAATGCTCTTTTTTTTTGCCAACCTGAACTGCCTGTACTCCAAATGATCGCCTCTCCAAGTCGCTATGTTATTGAACAGTAAGGGGCTCCACCTAATGGAACAGCTGAGTATTGCATGTGCAATCACTGAACAATGGACACTTAGTTCTCTATCGTCTCAAGACTATCTTTCCATCCAGTTACATATTTCATATGTATGGGGAACGACCCCCCTGCTTGTCAGGGTACGTGGATACTTCTTTAAGACACACCGGCTTGCCCGGTCACGCCCCACAGGCTACCTATAAAGCACCTGTACTGGTCAAGCGCCGATTTTCACAGAAGGCATTATCACGACTCTGATTCTTACCGACGTATCGCTGCCGGCCACCGTTCGGTGGAATCCCTGCTGAGCTCCGACTCTGGTTGGCTGTCCAGCGGGTGAGGAAACTGTCCTCCGGCTGTGACTGCATTTCTCTGGGATACCTGGATGCCGCTGGAGCATATGGCTACGGCTAACGCGCTCAGTGGTAGTCCGTGTTGAGCACCGACTTCTGGTCAGCTAAACAGCAGCTAATAAAACTTTCCTCCGGCGGTGATGGCGTCTCTCTGCTGCCGCCTGAATGCCACCAGAGCGTATTGCCGCTATGCTGCTAACGCGCTCAGATAGTCTGTAGGCTATTGTATGACAGCTGCTCAACTCCTTGGCATAGGCATTTTACTCCACAAGGTTAACTTCACATTAAGCTACATTGAATTCCCACATAGTGTAAACAAGGGAGTAAGTACCTCCCCTTTATTGCCAGTCCCCGCCCCTGAATAAGTGTGTGATAGTGTGGGTTTTCGACTATGGCAAGCCACTGGAGACTTTTTTGTGTAGGTTGTGGAGTTTCCGTTTTTGCTGATAACCATGATAGGTGTGTTTTAGTCACCAACATGCACTATTATTAGCAGAGGGCCTATAGTTTTGCATGGACTGTTGTATGATGCCTGCTTGTGCCAGAGAAGCCCAGTTGGGAGTAAAGTGCACAGGTTCCCCCTGGTTTTTTTTCCGCACTTCACAGAGCGAAGCGGGGGAAAAAAACACATAGAGGCCGCTAAAGAAAAAAAGGGGAGTGTTCAGGGCCTGGAAAGGCATCCAGTCCACCTTCATTGTGGAGCCCACAGCGGTCCAACCTCATGCTGGCTCCCTTTCTACTCACACTCCAGGATTGGAAGTGAGTGGGAAGAGGAGCAGGAGGATGTGAATGGAGAGGCCCTCTTCTCTTCCAAAGAGAATGACCTGTCTTATGGGCAGCAATTTCAAGGAGGTTATTGACAGGACAACCAGAGTTCTGAGTGTGGTTTCTGGAACTTGGTGCAATAAACTGTTTACATACCAACAGCTTCATTCTGGGCACAGCCGCCACCTGTATTAGCAGGAATTGCAGGGTTATGGATGGCCTGCCTGCATAGCGAAATAGAGCTACGGCTATGCAGGCCCAATTGGCTAACACTGGAGCCCATTGTGTCCCTCCACCTTCATCGCCTGTGTCATCAGGTAGTGGAAGATTCTGGGGGTTCAAGTACAATTATGAGCTTTGCATGGCCCTTCATGTACCTCCTCCATTATTAAAGTGCTAAAGTGCAGCTAAACTGCTGCAACTAAGTTGCTGCAGTAGGCACAGGAACGTTGGCACTGTGCATCAGAGATATCTGGTGGTTCATTAGAGGCCTTGGCTGAAGCCATTTTAGAAGCGTGATAATCACCAACGAATTTGAGGAGGTAGAGCAGCTACTAAAGCCTAGAAGTCCTCAAAGCAACCTCCTCCTGCTTAACAATCTCCAGAACCTAGTCAGCAGACTCTGCAGCTCCTGTGCTGTGATTCCCAACACCAGCATATTGCTTGCAGGTTCACAAACTAATATGCTTGATGGAGCTTATGTTGAGTGCAGACTTCACATCAGCCAACAGCAGGAACTCTGTTCCAGCCAGGTTGAGCCGGCATACTTTGAAAAAGAAAAGCATTGCCTTTGACTGTGATTCTTGACCAGTGTATTGCTTACCAGTCCATAGGCTAACGCGCTAGTTGAGGCCCCTGCTGAGTGCAGACTCCTTGTCAGCTAAACAGCAGGTGAGGAAACTTTCCTCCAGTCATGGTGAGATTTCTCTGCTGACGCCTGAATGCCACTGAGGCATATTGCTATGGTGGTCCACTAACACACTCAGTGGTCGTTGTGTTGAGCAAAGGTTTTGGCTAGCAGCAGGTAGATTATGTTCCAGCCTAGTCGGGCCCGCATCCATCAAAACAGAGAAGGGTTTTCACCATCACTGTGATACCTTTCCGGCACATGGCTCATGATGTCGCAGGCTCATATGTTTGGTGAGATCCCTGCTGGGCGCAGGCTTCCCGGCCGGGTGGGCGACAGGTGTGGACAATCTCCCCCGGGGCTGTGTCCTCGCCTGCCGCTTGGTCGGCGGGGGGGTCTGCGCCTGTGGAAGAACCAGCTGTTGCAGTTCTGTTTCCCTATACTGGTATATTGCTCATGGAGCAAAGCAATTGGTTGCACCCTTTCCAATTGCAGACTTTCTAGTCTGCTAAACAATGGGTGCAGGACTATTACTCCAGCTGAGCCAGCATCACTCTGCCGACACTTGAACGCCCCTGGAGCATTCTGCCTTTGATAGCCTGATAACGCTTTCAGCAGCAGTCCATGACAAGTGCAGACTGGGACAGCTGACAGCGGGCATCTATCCCCTCCCTCAGCTGGTCTGCATGAACTCAAAGGAGAGATGTCACTGTCATGTGGCTATCCTCTTGGAATATTTGCAAGGCTCGGGGCAGCGGCTTGTTATTATATAGTTGGTCTGTGGCAAGCATCAGGCATAAACATTTCTGAGCTTGGTTCTGGACTTTAAGAGGGCAACGGGTTTCCTAGGTCCACAAAGAGGGCAGACCTTCTAATTCTGCCTTAGTCCTTAGCCAACTGGGGCCTCTGTCTTTACTAAAGGGCTTAATGGCAGCCATGATCCCAAACAGCTCTCTTCCCCTTCTGTGTCTGCAGCTTGTCCAAAGATGTCTGCTGAACTTACAGGCTTTGTTACAGAGGCCTACACCACGGGGTGGCTCTCTGGGATTTCCTACTCTTCTGCTAGTGGAGGGATCCGGCAACACAAAGCTAAGGGGAGTCCTCTAGGACCTGTGGTCCACTGCTGGCTGGTCTTTACAGATGCCTTTACAGTAGGCCAAAGCATGGGCTATGCTGTCTGTGGGGTCAGCAGGTTCTGGACTCGCTGCCCATTGACCCAGTGTGTGACATCCTGCAGCGCAGAGCTTCTTCCTCTCTGGCCGATTACTACCAAGGTTGTAAGGTCACCGCATCATTACCGGTACAGCCAGCATAGCGACTGCAGCGCCTACCAATATGCAGGTTGGCAACCACACTGTGGCAGAGCGTTAACCCCTCTTCTGCTTACCCAATCACACATGTGACAGAAACTCTGAACACAACAGCAGAAGAAGACGGACTCCACTCCTAAGGGAGTAGTGACTCTGTCCTCAGGGGGGTTAAGGAGACTTGACATCGCTCTGTCAGGGCAAAGGTTCGACCTATTCACTTCCGGAGAGTCAGCACATTGTCAACTCTTCTTCCCTCGTGGGACAATGATCCATGGGTCGCCCTGGTACACATGTGGCCCTGTAATCTGCTTTGAGCCTTCTCTCCTCTAATGCTTCTCCAGACCCTTTTCCAGAGATTCAGGCAGAATGAGTGGGCTCATTGTGGCCTGTGGTGGAAACTACTTAACAGGTCTGGTCGGCGTCCACAGGAGCTGCCAACCCGTATGGTAAGCGGGGTATCTACCACTTGGTGTGGTCTTCACTAGATGGACCTCTCCTCAGCAGCTCAAGGACTCCTGCTGTTCGTACTGTCTTAACCGAAGACAGGAAGGCCTGTCCGCTACCCTGTAAGGTGTAGTGGTGACACAGGACTAGATTCCGGTCCCTCAGTGGGTCTTGGGCATAGTCATCCATTTCAGCATTTCTGATCTGAAACGAGTTATCTTCAGAACCGCATTTCTGTTGGCCACAACCTCTGCTGGGCTAATGGTCACTGCTGTGGGGGTTTTTTTCTGAGGGGTAAGGTGTAGTCCTTCATTCTAACTTGGTGTGAAGGCCTGAAGGCTTGATGTGGATTCCACCTGTCTCAGTCGGTTGACCTGCAGTTACTTGCCTCTTCTGGAGAGGAGGACCGCCACCAGTTTTAGCCGTACTCTGTCCGTTGGCGGAGCACATACAGTGCAGACAGTCTGTCATGTAAACTGACCAGCCTTTGTCTGCTTTGGCTTCAGCAAACTGGGTAGTCCAGTTTCCATTTGAAGTCTTGGCTATCCTGCTGGATTGTGGAAACCATTCAGGAGATGCGTGTTTCCCAGGTGTGCCAGTCACATCCTGGGTATGGGTGACACTCACCTTGTGGTGCAGCTGCCACATGGGCTCTGTGGTAGGGAGTCTCTCTTGCTGCCATACGTGCAGCAGCCACGTGGTCAGCTCGATCCACTTTTGTCTCATTGTCTCATCCATTACTAAATAGCAGCCAGTCCCTCCTTAGGAGTGGGTGCTGGGTCTGACTTACCAATGGATGACCGGGCTTGGCCTTTGTCCACTTTTATTGTCTCCCCGGGTCAGCTTAGCAGCTTGCTAGTTGATCTAAGTAGCCACTCTGTTTACAGCTCGGCGGTTTCATCTTGGCCTTTAACTGTGTTGCTCACATCAGTCTGGCATATTGTGGACTGGCCTGAGCAGCCCTTCTGCCCCTCAGACTTGGTCTTTGCATTATCCAGGGCCTCCACCTGGTTGATATGTGCAGAAGTGTACATCTGCAAATAGTACATTTGTCATATACTTTGTTTGGGCTGCACTGTCTCCTCACGGTGTGTCTTAAAGAGTTACCCCATACATATGAAATATGTAACTGGGTGGAGAGATAGTCTCGAGACGATAGAGAACGTGTGGTAACATTGTAACCTTGGTTCTCTGAGTGAAGAGACTATCTCTCCAGCTCTTTTGGCCGTTCGGACACACGTTTTGATCAAAACTATCAGTGACTTCACGCCAGCACAGGTGCTTTATAGGTAGCCTGTGGGGCGTGACCGGGCAAGCCGGTGTGTCTTAAAAAAGTATCCAGGTACCCTGACGAGCAGGGGGGTCATTCCCCATACATATGAAATATGTAACTGGGTGGAGAGATAGTCTCTTCACTCAGAGAACCAAGGTTACAATGTAACCACACGTTCTCAAGTGAAATTTGCCATTACTTTTTGTTTGTAGCAGTATCAGATTTTCGTGTGAAGCATTTAGAGCATTTTCAAGTACTAAAAACAACAAAACCAACTAAATTGTATTTTTTAGTAGTTTCAACCTGAAGAAATTCATCAGATACTCCTGTTTTAATTACATTCAAGCATAATAAAGTCTGATTCGCAGTTTTAGAGCTGAACAGCAGTGAGGCTGCTCAATTCATTAAGCTCATTCTTGTTGTTATCAATAGAAAATATCTTGAATCTGTAGCATCCAGCTGCAAGTACTCAGAGCTGTTTAAACACATCGCAGGTGTTTCAGTCAGCATGAACGCAAACACAGCTTCTATAAAAAGTTCTTTAGCTTCACACACCACCAGCCTCGTCACAGTTTAATTCTTCTAAAACTCCTTCACTGATCTGGATTCTGAACTTACCGTGAGCCTCCAGCCGACAGGTCTTCAGGATGAGCTCGTAGTCTGACGTCCAGCCTTCGTCTTCGCAGAGTATTTGAGTGCTCTGGAGGAGGGTGTCGGCTCCGTGGTAACAGAACTAAAGTACACACTGTGTGAGGTTTAATGCAGCAGCTGATTGGCTGATTACACAAAGAGTAGCTGAATCAGAAGATAAGCTCACGAACTCTGCTCTGAATTTGACGAGATTGATCTGTGGCTGCATTTTACTGTAGGTGAAAGGCACGATGACGTGAGAAGAGAGGTTCTTTATGTTTGTTTAACTCCTTTTTTAACCTGTTACCTTCTCTGTACCTTTTAATTTTAGTTTAAACAGTTGCTATGACTGTCAACAATCAATTACTATGTTTTCTTTTCCCAAAAACTGTGAAATCTGATGCTTGTTTGGAGACAAAAACAAGAACTGATGGTGTGAATTATTTATGAATTTAAAAAATCTTTACTTTTAGTTTCTAAAATGTATTTAATAAACTACCACCTGATTCCAGCAGCTAAAAATGCTTTTTCTTATTTTACACTGATGCCCTTATATAGTCTGTTTTTCATTTATCTATTTATCTCTTAGTCTTATGTAACAACTGTGTGGTATGTAATAAGACCAGTAAGTTGTACTAGTGCCTGTAAAGGTCTAGGTCAGGGGTGTCAAACTCAAATACACAGCGGGCCAAATCTGAAAACCTGGACATAGTCGCGGGCCAACATTATATTATTATAATATGTGTATATATATATACATACATATATATATTATTATTATTATTATATTATAATATATATTATAATTATAATTATCAACATTATTATATTGATATATTGATATTATATATAAATAAAACTAGCCTTTACAGTAGCCTCACTTTGTGATGTGGCTTTTTTGAACATAGTCTGTTGTGAAACCAAACTTCATCTCCTCTACTTTCTGGCGCCTTTGACTCATGTCCAGGTCCTTGTACTTGTCCTGGTGTTTCATTGTGTCGTCTAATGTTGTTCTCCGTGGTTATCGCCACGTTGGCTCCACATACTAGATGGGGTTGGCCTGAATAGCAATAGGTGAGCGCTGGATATTCTGGTCCAGTTACTGACAAATATCTGAATATTTGGGTCGTGCGGCCGCGGTGGCCGGGACCGGGGGTGGCGGCGAGGGCGAGGGCGAGGGGGAAGTGTTCGTCGGAATCCGACGGCATTAGCGTGAATATCTCTTGGTGCTGGTGGTACAGTAGCAGTGTCCTGGTGTGCCACTGGTGCAGATGCTAAGTCAGGTGGTGGCGGCGAAGGAGTGGAGGTGGTTGGGTCAGTAGTAGCGTGCGGTTGCTATGACTACTGTCAACAGAGGAGAGGGTGTTTATGGGTCCTGTCCTGATTGACGCCATATGTCTATGATTGACGCGCCGATACAGAGCAGAGCATTCTGGGATTTGTAGTATTAGCGAAACATGCGCTGTATAATACCGGCGGGCCAGCTTTAGTAGTCATCTGGTATTACCTCGCGGGCCACATATAATTACACTGCGGGCCAAATTTGGCCCGCGGGCCTGAGTTTGACACCTATGGTCTAGGTGATAGAGCAACACAGTAGGAGCAATCTCATGGGATAGTAATCAGAGGATTAGTTTCGACTCAAAGGAGGGAGTAGACAGGAGACTGGATGCTTTGATGGCACCATATATTGCACAGTAAATAGGTGATGATTGACAAACAACAAACAGTGCAAATATATACGGTGAACAGACAGAAACATACAAAATGTTCAGTGAACGGCCATTCAGTAACAAGCACTTAATTCAGTCCTGCAGATAATGTAACAATGTAACAATGTAACAATAATGTAAAAGGCACAACACTTTTTTTAGTATGGTACCGTGACAGTCCAGGAATTGCTCCCAACCCCAATGTCCAGTTGGACTCAAGGTCCCAACCCACCCACAGTTCAGGAACGAACCCACATCTGGGTTTTACAAAACTGTCCAGGGGAAAAGTGGTCAGAGGTTGTGAGGGATGATGAGGATGTGGGGTGGTGGAAACAGCTAGAGTGTGCAAGTGGGGAGCGTTCATGGGCTAAAAGGAGCCCCCTACCGGCCTGGCAGGAAAGATCAGTTCCTTTCAATTCAGTCCTTCAGCAAGTTCCCAGTTGTAGGCTCTGGGCCTGTTCACGAGCTCGCCATCGCATTGGAACCTGACCTGGAGAACAGGATCAAAAGATCTAATCAATCATCAGGTATTTTACCTTTGCTCATCAGCCTGAACCTATAAAAATATATTTCCAGTGTATACACACAATCCATAATTAAATAGCATTAGTTGCACAATAAACAAGCTACATTCAAAATTCCAATCTTTAAATATCAATATGTCATCATACTATCATCGATACCATTTGCAGTTGTCATAATTAATAAATAATATTTACCACAGTATTTATCAAATACATGAGCAAAGCATTAAAACAGTTTGAGTCATAAGTACAAAATGCATAGATTAAAGTGTTTGAATATCTCAGCAATAATCTACAATGAAAAACACCATCATGGGAAAAAGCACTTTAAAACCCATTGAATAAATATAATCAGTGTATTTCCATATATTTGTTGCTTGGACATTTGGCAATTAATATAAGTTCATTTGCATGTAACATTATGAATAAACAAGGCATAACTTTGTCAATATAGTATGCTAACCAGCGTCATACCAGTGAATGACGGCGGCTAAGCTAACAAACACACACTCACCAGTTTTGGGATCTATCTTGACCCACAAGCCCTTTTCCTCGCGGATTGGGCCGCGGTAGGAGACTCCTAAAACTTAACAGATACACCAGAGACTGGTAAGTTGTTTTAGAATAGCAAGAATAGCGAAAAAATGGAATTTAAACCGACCTGTAGCACGACTTCTTGTTTGACTTTCCCGCTGCCTTTACACATACTGACTCAGCACCATTTTAAAGACAGGATTGGTCGCCGCGACTCACGTGACCGCATGACGTCACTAAAGACTGCACGATGATTGGCTGAAAGCTCACGTGACTAAAGTCCCAATACGTGGGGAGAAAACAGACAGGCTGGGCACAGGTTTTGTCACCTGGGTTACAATTATTATTAATTCATTTGGTTTTGTTAGTTTTTATGTATTTATATGTTAAATTATTATTATTTTTTTTTACACTGTGAGGGGTATACAGGAAGAACTACGGAAGCCCAGGAGGCAGAGAAAGGGCAGAGTGCAGAAGGGCAATTCCTACAGTCAAAATCAATGAAACAATGGCAAATAAAAATAAGGTATAATTCACAAATATTCAATCATAACATCTACAAACATGAATTGGATATAATAATTCATAAAATGCATTTTTAGCTCCGTCACATTTGCATAAAGCTGAAGTAATTACCCTTGGTTTCTAAATTTATCAGACTACAATTTGCCCTTATTGCTTCCACAAATGTTGCCATCTATTAATATATATAATATAATATAGCTTCAACTGTTAACTGACAACAAAAAACAGAAAACAAGGAAATAAAAAAGAAATATGAGCGAAAGTCAGTTAGATTTTATTATTACAGCATCAGTTTACAACATAATTCTTACCCCGGCCTTTCACATATTAAAGTCAACCTCCTATCATATCACAGTTACACTGATAAGGTCTTTTTTCTTACACTGTGATTGTAAATTAAAGGTCGTCACAGTGTTTAATCAAACAGTGCGCTGCCACATGAACTCCATAACCTCATTGACTGATTTAAAACAGTCCATTTGTTCTTGTGTAACACAGATAAATTACTTATTAAAACAAACACACTGAGATGAATGTGCAATAAGACAATCTGCTTTTTGAAAAATGATTCTGACAAAGAAAAATAACCTGAAATTTCAAATTTTATTTTTTAATATTGTTGTTTGTTTCAAACTTCTAGGGCATTCTAGGGGATATGAATGTTATAACAGGCAAGCTAAGCGCACAATCAGTTTAAGGGAAAAAGTAGCAGAAAAATTAAGCTAATTTGGACGTACCAAACGCTGCAGTTCCTCAAATGTCCACTTAGAAAGAAATAAACGTCCTTATAACCTTTAAAAAACACAGTTTTGGTCTCTATAGCAAATGTCATCATTTGTGACAAGTGGGACAATCATCCTCATGATGCTGCCACCACCATGCTTCACATCATGATGCTGCCACCACCGTGCTTCACATCATGATGCTGCCACCACCATGCTTCACATCATGATGCTGCCACCACCGTGCTTCACAGTGGAGATGGTGAGTTTGTGATGATGTCCAGTGTTTGGTGTCCATCAAACATAGTGTCTAGTCTGATGACTGATGACCAAAAAGTTCCATCCTGGTCTCCTCAGACCAAAGAACCTTCTTCCAGTTGACAAAAGGACTCTTTATACTAAAATCACTGAGACACATTCACTGAACTCAGATCATCTTCATTTCACTTAATGTTGGACTTCCAGCTTCAAACAAATGCTGATGTGATGATGATATGAACCCTGCAGGTCTCAGATGATGGCGATCATGTTGGCTGTGGACGTGTTGGGCTGCACCAAATCACAGCTGAACTCAAAGAGCAACATGGCCACCATGTTTGGCTTCGCTGCTGCAGGTAAACATGCACAGACTGAAATTCATTTGTTATGTTTATACATGGAGGCCAACAGGAAACCAGGGGAACAAGCTGGCATGGAAAAAGGTTCACTGGCCGAGTTCAAACCAGGTTACAGCTGAAAGGTTTACACAGGCCTCATTAAACTACCATGAAACCTGCAGTATGACCCTTCAGCCACTGTGTACACAGGTAATGAACTCTGATACAGTGGTGGACCATGAGCATGTTATCTTTGGCTGATTGGCTATTTTAATGATCACATCTGTGCCCTGTGTGTTAAAGTTAGCAGCATGACATGACAAGTTAGATGATAATGAGAGACGTAACCAGCAAGTGAACGAGTTAAGACTCAAGTTTAAAACCTAAATGACAACAAATAGTTTTTATTGCATGTTTTAAAGTACTGCCAAACAACTTAAAATGTTCTACATAACATAAAAAACTGCTGTTTGCAACTTCCACTAGTCTAAATGCAGTCAGATTATGTTATCTGTGTGTATCGTCAGTGTGAACTGAGTTCTCATCGTAGCACATCCAGTCTGAAACACCACTTGATGCCAAACACACGGCTGATGTGAATTCTCTGCCTCCTCCTCATGAAAACCAGGTGACAATAGTGATAAGAGTATTAAAATGATGATTGAAGGGACATTTAGAATAGATAAAAACGTGCGATTAATCGCGAGTTAACTACAACAGTCATGTGATGAATCACGATTAAATGTTTTGATCGATTGACAGAACTAGTCTTTATATTTGTTCACAATTTCTTATTGACAAAACTCGAAAACATCTAATAAAAAACAAAAAGTGTGTAAACACAGTGAAAACATGAATTAGAAACAACTTTCATAATTGTAATACGTCTTTACAAAAATTTTACTAAATTTAATGTAAGATTTTTTGAAGCACTTTATTCCAACATCAACATTTATGTTCACTGAAGCAAACCCTTTATTATTATTATTAATATTATAAATTTTATTGTATTTGTTGTGATTTCACAATTTTGTCATCCTTTTCCTCATTCCTTCATAAATAAGAATAACAAGAATGATAGTTTAGAGCTTCCCAGTGACAGATGCTTTGCACTGCAGTATTCCAACAGTAGGACGTCATTAAGCACCACACAAGTCTTTGTCATGGTGCCCGTTGCCAACGAAACCCTAACAATGTTCTCCAGTTCCCAACATGACTTGAATGTAGTCTGAGTGATGCCTCCTCTGGTCTCCACATTATTAAATAGTAAGAAGCTCCACCTGGGGGAACAACCAGGTACTACAGCTGATCTATGATACTTGAAGCGTGTATTATCGAGGAGAATGGTATCAGATTGGGACTCAAGATTTGCACATACTGAATTTTAACTGAAGACTTCCCTATTGTTTAGTGGATAAAAGGTTTAAAAATAGAGAAAAATATATAATTTTTAACATTTGTTTGATTTATATCAAATTATATAACACATGCGATATCTTATGAAATGAATTTTACTTTAATTGCACTAGTTTACGACAATAGGAAGAGCATTGCAGCAAAATTATTTCTGATTTGCTTCCCTGACGGCTGCATGTTTCACCAAAATGTATTGCAAATTATTTACAACCAACAAACACAACAGGGATGTGACCTGTTTAGACGTGGTCATTACAAAATGTCAGGTTTGTGTACAACTACGAGGATCCTAAATGCAAAACAGGTGATAAATATCATTCCTTTTTGACTCTGTTTCTGGAAAATAACCTTCGAAAGACAAACTTGACTGTAGAAATAAAAACAGCAAATATTAACAAAGCAACTGCTAGCAGAAACGCCGCCACGTCGATGGAGTGGTACTGGATGGTGGACATCTTGTAAGACTCTGTCCGAAGGTGGGCCGCTCCTTTGTGCCTCATGACAAACTCGATCCAGAACATGGCCCGGTCCATCGGTTTCATGGGCTGATCTCGGTGCAGGCTGGACAGAGTCTTCATTTTCTCCCTGTAGGACGGGTTGTACAGGACGTCCTTCAGCGCCTCCAGGAAGTTGTCTTTGTTGACCGTTGCGATGTCCAGGACTCTGGCCACGCCTCTCGCTTTCATCCTAAAGAAGTTGTCCGGTTGGTCGAACATGAGCGGCAGGCCAACCAGGGGTACGCCGTGGTAGATGGCCTCCTGCATGCCGTTGGTGCCTCCGTGGGCCACGAACACCCTGGTTTTAGGGTGACCCAGGAGGTCATTCTGGGGCAACCAGTCCAACATCAGGGTGTTGTTTCCAAGCGTGGATGGTCTTTTTCCTTTGTGCCTCCAGATCACCTTCTGGGGAAGCTGTGCAAAGGCAGCGGCGATGTCCTCAGTGATGTCCTCAGGAAGTTTTTCCACCAGGGTACCCAGTGTCATCACGATGACACCGTGCTCACCGGAACTCTGCACAAAATTCTCCAGTTCTTTGGGCAAGGGTTTGGCGGGTTTGCACTGGAATCCCGACATATAGACGACATTGGGCATTGTGGGTCGCGGCCACTCGAAGGTGAAATCATTCCTCATCAGCCAGATGTCGGCTGACTGGAACAGTTCAATGTAATGGACGTCTGGGCCAAAGTGACGACGGACAAATGGTTTGTAGTTTGGTTCTGTGATGTACCAAAACTGAAGAGACATGAAGAAGTAGTACAGCATGTTCTTGACCCGTTCAATGAAAGTCATCTTGTCACTCAGCTCGGACCACTGCATGGGAACATAGGAGAGTGGAGTCGGTGCGATTGCTTGATGCCCTTCACCCTGAATAAACCATCTAACATTGAAGACAAGTGGAAGACCCAAACGGTGACCCAGAAGAACCCCTCCACCGATGCCAGGGTCTGTTAGAACCAGATCATACTTGGCATCACGGAGGCTCTGCATCAGTTCGTCATCTGCAAACATTTCCTCCATCATTATAAGCAACACCCTGTGCATGTCATAGAACTTTCTTGTTAGGTCAATCTCCAGAGCCATACGAGTCCAAAATGATGCCCCTTGTCGTCGCATCTCCAAAGTTCTCGATACATAGTCGGACAAGCCTTCTTTATCTAAACCACCAGCACTATTTATCGTGATTGACTTGTAATGAGGGGAGTCCGGCTTGATGTACCAGGCGTCTATTGGGCGCAGCACAGTGACTTCGTGGCCTCTGGAGTCAAGCTCCTCAATGATGACATTCATGTTGACCCAGTGACTTCCATCCACAGGGAACACCAAGACTTTCCCTCCATTTACCAAAGCTGCAGAACAGAGCAGCACTGCAAGGGCCACCAGGGTGGGTTGGTACATTTCTGAAAGAGGTTCTGACAAGACATGTAAGGATGTTAGATCTGTCCTTCTCAACAAGGAATTTCAACTGGACAAAATTCATCAACTCTACAAGCAACTGAGTATAAAAGGACACGTCTAATTTCAGCTTCTATGTTGTTCTTGTCTCGATGTCAAGTGGAGTTAAGATTTGAGATCCCAGAGCAGCCATTTACAGAGGCTAAGTAAAGAAAATGATCTGATTGCGCGAAGGATTAATGATAATTTGAAATTATTCTTATGTTAAGTAATGATTTGAAACAGTTTATAATTATTGGGAAGATTAAAAAGGATTATTTGTAACCAGAATTCTGCAGGTTGAAAAGAGGAACTTAGTTGTGTGGTAGTTTAGAAACAGGACATGGAGGAAAATGTCTGTGCTCAAGTGTGTCCTTAAGTTTTCAATAACTTTTAATGATCAAGTGATTGGACAGTTGTCTCAGTTGATTCAGATGGTGTGATGGTTCTAAATATATAATATCAATGAGATTTAAAGTAATTTTAATATGTTTCTCTGAGCAGCTGACAGAAAAAGAGGAAGTCCAGTCCTCTTACTGTGTAGCAACCAGAAAGAGGAAGTTAAGGAAACCAGACTGGACCGGATTTCTTAAGATGAGACAATGTCTCAAGTTTTGGAAAGTATGAATCATGAATCATGCGATTGAGCTAACTGAGACAATGAGCTAAAGTTAAGAAAGTGTTTTTGGGAGGAGAGAAATGTGCATGTGTCTCTAAAGAATATAGGAAAGTATAAAAATGAGAGACAGACACAAATTAGTTGGAGTTGGAGTTGGAGTTGTCCGAGGACATCGCAGAAGATGGATCGATCTGACTTTAGTCCAGGATAAGTAGAGTTTTACTCTACTAAGAAAAAGAACAGTCTAGATCAGTCTGCAATTTTGTTGAAGATGGAACAGAGCAATATATCCTTCCCTCTTCTAGAGATTGCAGAGGAAGCGGCCTGTTCAGGCCGTTCAGCCTGTGTTAGGAGAGTCAGGGACTTTCCTCAGCTCATTTTGCCATCGTGTTGGATTTTTGAAACTTTTCCACAACGAACCCAAGGATATAAAAAGGATTTTTGCAAGACTGAATTGGGATTTGGACTGTTCACTCCCCTTGGGATGCGTGGGGAACTTATTGGATATATTGAGACTTTGTACGGAGTGATCATTTCCTTTAAGGGACTCTATTGCACCCAAGTCAGGACTGGGCGTGGTAGCGAAGGCCAAGCTGCCTGTCCTCTCCCTCCTAAAAACACACAATCGAGTAATTAATTAGGAAAGCTCAGTTCTGCAATATTAACCAAATTATTTGAATCTGATCAAATTTTTAAATGTATTTTGTGTTTAATCAAGAGTTGCTGCTGCCCCTGCTATCATTAATCAATAAACTTTTATTAAGCATCTAAATAGAAGTTGTCCAGACTTTTAAATGAATCACCTGAAACCTCATGGATGTAAAAAGTTAAGCAATTGTGTGCATGAGATCTGAAGGTTCTGAAAGGTTGTTCTCGTTAATGAGTTAAATAGATTTTTAAACAGATCCCTGGGGTTTTCCTTTCCCAACCTCTAAACTTAACCTAGCAATTCACTAAGTGCTGTCGTATACAGAGGACGGAGCTGTCATTAACAGACGTGACTGATGTGAAGGCTCGGCTACTGAGGCTACTTAGTTTAGTTTTCTGTCAGAGTAAGCGGGGTAGGCGTCTGGATGAAGACAGTGAGAGCTAGGCGAGTCCCCTCACCACCAGCTTAAGCTGTTCTGCTGAACTTATTAGGTAATACCTATGAGCAGTTTAGAACCTAACCCTAGAAACGGAGAGCTGGTCCAGTTACCCTGTTTAAGGAGTGTACTTGGGAGACAA
This sequence comes from Dascyllus trimaculatus, assembly GCA_024666655.1. Classification (NCBI taxonomy): domain Eukaryota; kingdom Metazoa; phylum Chordata; class Actinopteri; family Pomacentridae; genus Dascyllus; species Dascyllus trimaculatus. The sequence continues at coordinate 38,831 of JAMOIN010000448.1, forward strand.
TACAGACTATAAGCAGTCCACTGAGAAATGACTGATTTTGTCCCCAGAGTCTAAAGTTTTAGTCTGTATGAAATAGGAACATTGTCCTCATTGATCCCAGGTTGTCTTAAACATTTGAGCTCTGTCTGGAGGTGAATAAGCATCACAGAGGTCTTTGTCATGTGCTCTTTGTTAGCTTAACCCCCACAATGCTCTTTTGATTGCCAACATGAACTGCCTGTAGTCCAAATGACCGCCTCTCTGAGTCGCCACGTTATTGAAAAATAAACAGCAGGGTACTGCATCTGCAATCATTGAACAATGGACACTTAGTTCTCAACTCAAATTTGCCATTACTTTTTGTTCGTAGCAGTTTCAAATCATCTTGTGAAGCATTTAGAGCATTTTCAAGTACTAAAAATGACATAAAACCAACTAAATTGTATTTTTAGTAGTTTCAACCTGAAGAAATTAGTCAAATGTTCCTGTTTAATTACATCCAAGAAGAACAAAGTGTGATTTGCAGTTTTAGAGCTGAACAGCAGTGAGGCTGCTCAATTCATGAAGTTCAGGCTTGTTGTTGTCAATAGAAAACATCTGGAATCTGTAGCATCCAGCTGCAACTACTCAGAGCTGTTTCAACACATTGCAGGTGTTTCAGTCAGCATGAACGCAAACACAGCTTCAGTAAAAAGTTCTTTAGCTTCACACACCACCAGCCTCGTCACAGTTTTATTCTACTAAAACTCCTTCACTGATCTGGATTCTGAACTTACCGTGAGCCTCCAGTCGACAGGTCTTCAGGATGAGCTCGCAGCTGACGTTCAGCCTTCGTCTTCGTAGAGTATCTGACTGACGTCCAGCCCTGGAGGTGGGTGAAGGCTTCCTCTGAGGTAACAGGACTAAAGTAAACCCTGTGAGAGGTTTCCTGCAGCAGCTGATTGGCTGATTACACAAATGGGGCTGGATCAGAAGATAAGCTCACGAACTCTGTTCTGAATTTACTCTGAGATTGATCTGTGGCTTCAGGTTATTGTAGATCAAAGGCATGATGACGTGAGAAGAGATGTTCCTGATCTATGATACTTGAAGTGTGTATTATTGAGGAGAATGGTATCAGACTGGGACTCGGGATTTTCACACACTGAACTTTAATTGAAGACTTCCCTATTGTTTAGTGGATAAAATGTTCAAAAATAAAGAAAAATTATACCTTTTTTATAATTTGCTTGGTTTATATACACTTACAAAACACGTGCAATTTCTTAGAAAATGTATTATTAGGGCCCGAGCACGAAAGTGCACTACAGTGCGAGAACCCTATTGTTCCTGTAGTCTTTCTTCGTTTCTTCGTTTCTTTTTCTTACGCCACTTTGAACCCCAATTTCACCCCCTACACATGCTCAAAAACTCCCCAAATTTTGCACACACATCAGGACTAGTGAGAAATTTGATATTTTGGGCGAATTAGACATATGAATGGCAAAATGACTCAACAGCGCCACCTTGAAAGGGCTAGTTTCACGTACAGCTATGAAATTTGGTACACAGGTACAGTATCCCCAGACAAAAACATTCCTGATTTTGAAATTTCAAAGAGCTCCACAGCGCCCCCTAGACAAGGTGGTGTGGAGGCATTGGAATTTAATGAACTCCTCCCAGGATTTTTATCCCATCTTGATAAAATTGGCTTTGTGGCATCTTGACCCCTTCAGGATCAAAAGTTATTAAAATCTTGTGGCTGCGTCACATGGTGTGGGCGTGACAGGGTGGCCATTTTCAGCCTGTGACCATAAAAATTGAAATGGTCATAACTTGACTGTATGTGATCAAATGTGAATCAAACTTGATATGCTTGATGATAGGCTATCCCTCAACACTTGGGTGTGGCCAAACAGCTCCACAGCGCCCCCTACAAACTCTGATGTAATCCTTGACATTGGTCAGCTAAGTCCTCAACAGCTCAAAATTTCTGCCACAGCACAACATACACCACAGTTCGACGTGCGCTATGTCCCGACATGCGTGGGTGTGCGAGGGCCCATCTGACGCTGCTTGCAACTTTAATTTTATTTGCACTACTTTACGGCAAAAGGTAGAACACTGCTGCAAAATTATTTTTTTTAAAAATTCACCAAAATGTATTGCAAATTGCTTACAACAAACAAATACAACAGGGATGTGACCTCTTTAGATGTGGTCATTACAAAATGTCAGGTTTGTGTACAACTACTTGGATCCTAAATGCAAAACAGGTGATAAATATCATTCCTTTTTCACTTTACTTCTGTAAAACAACCTTCCAAAGACAAACTTGACTGTAGAAATAAAAACAGCAAATATTAGCAAAGCAACTGCTAGCAGAAACGCCGCCACGTCGATGGAGTGGTACTGGATGGTGGACATCTTGTAAGACTCTGTCCGAAGGTGGGCCGCTCCTTTGTGCCTCATGACAAACTCGATCCAGAACATGGCCCGGTCCAACGGTTTCATGGGCTGATCTCGGTGCATGCTGGACAGAACCTTCATGTTCTCCCTGTAGGACGGGTTGTACAGGACGTCCTTCAGCGCCTCCAGGAAGTTGTCTTTGTTGACCGTTGCGATGTCCAGGACTCTGGCCACGCCTCTCGCTTTCATCCTAAAGAAGTTGTCCGGTTGGTCGAACATGAGCGGCAGGCCAACCAGGGGGACGCCGTGGTAGATGGCCTCCTGCATGCCGTTGGTGCCTCCGTGGGCCACAAACACCCTGGTTTTAGGGTGACCCAGGAGGTCATTCTGGGGCAACCAGTCCAACATCAGGGTGTTGTTTCCAAGCGTGGATGGTCTTTTTCCTTTGTGCCTCCAGATCACCTTCTGGGGAAGCTGTGCAAAGGCAGCGGCGATGTCCTCAGTGATGTCCTCAGGAAGTTTTTCCACCAGGGTACCCAGTGTCATCACGATGACACCGTGCTCACCGGAACTCTGCACAAAACCCTCCAGTTCTTTGGGCAGGGGCTTGGAGGGTTTGCACTGGAATCCCGCCATATAGACGACATTGGGCATTGTGGGTCGCGGCCACTCGAAGGTGAAATCATTCCTCATCAGCCAGATGTCGGCTGACTGGAACAGCTCCATGTAATGGACGTCTGGGCCAAAGTGACGATGGACAAATGGTTTGTAGGTTGTTTCTGTGGTCAACCAAAACTGAAGAGACGTGAAGAAGTAGTACAGCATGTTCTTGACCCGCTCAGTGAAAGTCATCTTGTCACTCAGGTTTGACCAGTGTATGGGGACGTAAGAGAGTGGAGAAGGTGCGATTGCTTGATGCCCTTCGCCCACAATAGTCCATCTAACATTGAAGACAAGTGGAAGACCCAAACGGTGAGCCAGAAGAGTCCCTCCACCGGTCGCAGGGTCTGTTAGAACCAGATCGTACTTGGCATCACGGAGACTCTGCATCAGTTTGTCATCTGCAAACATTTCCTCCATCATTATAAGTAACATCATGTTGAGCTCGTACATCTCTTTCACCAGGTCAATCTCCAGAGACATACGAGTCCAAAATGATGCCCCTTGTCGTCGCATCTCCAAAGTTCTCGATACAAAGTCACCAACGTCTTCTTTATCGAAACCAGCAGGGCTATTTATCGTGATTGACTTGTAATGAGGGGAATCCGGCTTGATGTACCAGGCGTCTGATGGGCGCAACACAGTGACTTCATGGCCTCTGGAGTCAAGCTCCTCAATGATGACGTTCATGTTGATCCAGTGACTTCCATCCAAAGGGAACACCAAGACTTTCCCTCCATTTACCAAAGCTGCAGAACAGAGCAGCACTGCAAGAGTCACCAGGGTGTGTCGGTACATTTCTGAAAGAGGTTCTGACAAGACATGTAAGGATGTTAGAACTGTCCTTCTCAACAAGGGATTTGAATCGAATAATATTCATAAACTCTACAAGCAACTGAATATAAAAGGACACGTATAATTTCAGCTTCTATGATTGTACCATCTATAAGCAGTCCACTGAGAAATGACTGATTTTGTAGCAAACTAAAGAGAGCTTGAGGAATTGGTGTGTCCTCTACAATCGAATGTATTTTTAAGTGCCTGTTCTAAATGTATGAAATAGGAACATTGTCCTCATTGATCCCAGGTTGTCTTAAACATTTGAGCTGTGGCTGGAGGTGAATAAGCATCACAGAGGTCTTTGTCATGGTGCTCTTTGTTAGCTTAACCCCCCCAATGCTCTTTTTCTTGCCAACCTCAACTGCCTGTATTCCAAATGACCGCCTCTCTGAGTCGCTACGTTATTGAACAGTAAGGGGCTCCACCTAGTGGAACAGCTGAGTACTGCATGTGCAATCATTGAACAATGGACACTTAGTTCTCATCTCAAATTTGCCATTACTTTTTGTTTGTAGCAGTTTCAAATCATCTTGTGAAGCATTTAGAGCATTTTCAAGTACTAAAAACACCATAAAACCAACTAAATCAATTCAACAACTTCATTTGTTTTTTTTTTTTTATTATTTTCTTTGTTTTTTCCTTCCTTTGTATGTACAAAAAACACATTTTATTTTATACATGTTCGAAATAAACATTCATTCATTCATTCATTCAATCATATTTTTTAGTAGTTTCAACCTGAAGAAGTTAATCAGATGTTCCTGTTTTAATTACGTCCAAGGAGAACAAAGTGTGATTTGCAGTTTTAGAGCTGAACAGCAGTGAGGCTGCTGAATTCATGAAGCTCAGGCTTGTTGTTGTCGATAGGAAACATCTTGAATCTGTAGCATCCAGCTGCAACTACTCAGAGCTGTTTCAACACATCGCAGGTGTTTCAGTCAGCATGAACGCAAACACAGCTTCAGTAAAAAGTTCTTTAGCTTCACATAATATTTCATTCTACTAAAACTCCTTCACTGATCTGGATTCTGAACTTACCGTGAGCCTCCAGCCGACAGGTCTTCAGGATGAGTTCGTAGTCTGACGTCCAGCCTTCGTCTTGGCAGAGTATTTGACTGCTCTGGAGGAGGGTGTCGACTCCGAGGTAACAGGACTAAAGTACACACTGTGTGAGGTTTAATGCAGCAGCTGATTGGCTGATTAAACAAAGAGTAGCTGAATCAGAAGATAAGCTCACGAACTCTGCTCTGAATTTAATCTGAAATTTATCTGTGGCTGCATTTTACTGTAGATCAAAGGCACGATGACATGAGAAGAGAGGTTCTTTATGTTTGTTTAACTCCTTTTTTAACCTGTTACCTTCTCTGTACCTTTTAATTTTAGTTTAAACAGCTGCTATGACTGTCAACAATCAATTACTGTATTTTCTTTTCCCAAAAACTGTAAAATCTGATGCTTGTTTGGAGACAAAAACAAGAACTGATGGTGTGAATTATTTAGGAATTTTAAAAAAACTTTATTTTTCCACGTCTGGGTTTTACAAAACTTTCCAGGGGAAAAGTGGTCAGAGGTTGTGAGGGATGATGAGGATGTGGAGTGGTGGAAACAGCTAGAGTGTGCAAGTGGGGAGCGTTCATGGGCTAAAAGGAGCCCCCTACCGGCCTGGCAGGAAAGATCAGTTCCTTTCAATTCAGTCCTTCAGCAAGTTCCCAGTTGTAGACTCTGGGCCTGCTCACGAGCTCGCCATCGCATTGGAACCTGGCCTGGAGAACAGGATCAAAAGTTCTCATAAATCATCAGGTATTTTACCTTTGCTCATCAGCCTGAAGCTATAAAAATATATTTCCAGTGTGTACACACAATCCATAATTAAATAGCATTAGTTGCACTAAAAACAAGTTACATTCAAAATTCCAATCTTTAAATATCAATATGTCATCATACTATCATCTATACCATTTGCAGTTGTCATAATTAATAAATAATATTTACCACAGTATTTATCAAATACATGAGCAAAGCATTAAAACAGTTTGAGTCATAAGCACAAAATGCATAGATTAAAGTGTTTGAATATCTCAGCAATAATCTACAATGAAAAACACCATCATGGGAAAAAGCACTTTAAAACCCATTGAATAAATATAATCAGTGTATTTCCATATATTTGTTGCTTGGACATTTGGCAATTAATATAAGTTCATTTACATGTAACATTATGAAGAAACAAGGCATAACTTTGTCAATATAGTATGCTAACCAGCGTCATACCAATGAATGACGGCGGCTAAGCTAACAAACACACACTCACCAGTTTTGGGATCTATCTTGACGCACAAGCCCTTTTCCTCGCGGATTGGGCCGCGGTAGGAGACTCCTAAAACTTAACAGATAAACCAGAAACTGGTAAGTTGTTTTAGAATAGCAAGAATAGCGAAAAATGGAAGTTTAAACCGACCTGTAGCACGACTTCTTGTTTGACTTTCCCGCTGCCTTTACACATACTGACTCAGCACCATTTTAAAGACGAGATTGGTCGCGGCGACTCACGTGACCGCATGACGTCACTAAAGACTGCACGATGATTGGCTGAAAGCTCACGTGACTAAAATCCAACTACGTTGGGAGAAAACAGACAGGCTGGGCACAGGTTTTGTCACCTGGGTTACAATTATTATTAATTCATTTGGTTTTGTTAGTTTTTATGTATTTATATGTTAAATTATTTTTCCTTTGTTTCTAAATTTATATTTACCAAAGTACAAATTGTAGTCTATTGAATGTAACGGCACTTCAGCAATGCAAAACAACACTGTGAGGGGTATACAGGAAGAACTACGGAAGCCCAGAAGGCAGAGAAAGGGCAGAGTGCAGAAGGGCAATTCCTACAGTCAAAATCAATGAAACAATGGCAAATAAAAATAATGTATAATTCACAAATATTCAATCACAACATCTACAAACATGAATTGGAAATAATAATTCATGAAATGCATTTTTAGCTCCGTCACATTTGCATAAAGCTGAAGTAATTATCCTTGACTTCTAAATTTATCAGACTACAATTTGCCCTTATTGCTTCCACAAATGTTGCCATCTATTAATATATATAATATAATATAGCTTCAACTGTTAACTGACAACAAAAAACAGAAAACAAGGAAATAAAAAAGAAATATGAGCGAAAGTCAGTTAGATTTTATTATTACAGCATCAGTTTACAACATAATTCTTACCCCGGCCTTTCACATATTAAAGTCAACCTCCTACCATATCACAGTTACACTGATAAGGTCTTTTTTCTTATACTGTGATTGTAAATTAAAGGTTGTCACAGTGTTTAATCAAACAGTGCGCTGCCACATGAACTCTATAACCTCGTTGACTGTCTTTAAAACAGTCGATTTGTTCTTGTGTAAGACAAATAAATGACATATTAAAACAAACACACTGAGGGGAATGTGCAATAAGACAATCTGCCTTTTGAAAAATGATTCTAACAAAGAAAAATAACCTGAAATTTCAAATTTTATTTTTTAATATCGTTGTTTGTTTCAAACTTGTAAATTTTAGCAGCATTCTAGGGGATTTGAATGTTAAGCACACAATCAGTCTAAGGGAAAAAGTAGCAGAAAAATTAAGCTAATTTGGACGTACCAAACGCTGCAGTTCCTCAAATGTCCACTTAGAAAGAAATAAAGGCCTTACAACCTTTAAAAAACACAGTTTTGGTCTCTATAGCAAATTTCATCATTTGTGACAAGTGGGACAATCATCCTCATGATGCTGCCACCACCATGCTTCACATCATGATGCTGCCACCACCGTGCTTCACAGTGGAGATGGTGAGTTTGTGATGATGTCCAGTGTTTGGTGTCCATCAAACATAGTGTCTAGTCTGATGACTGATGACCAAAAAGCTCCATTCTGGTCTCCTCAGCCCAAAGAACCTTCTTCCAGTTGACAAAAGGACTCTTTATATTACAATCACTGAGACACATTCACTGACCTCAGATCATCTTCATTTCACTTAATGTTGGACTTCCAGCTTCAAACAAATGCTGATGTGATGCTGGTATGAACCCTGCAGGTCTCAGACGATGGCGATCATGTTGGCCGTGGACGTGTTGGGCTGCACCAAATCACAGCTGAACTCAAAGAGCAACATGGCCACCATGTTTGGCTTCGCTGCTGCAGGTAAACATGCACAGACTGAAATTCATTTGTTATGTTTATACATGGAGGCCAACAGGAAACCAGAGGAACAAGCTGGCATGGAAAAAGGTTCACTGGCCGAGTTCAAACCAGGTTACAGCTGAAAGGTTTACACAGGCCTCATTAAACTACCATGAAACCTGCAGTATGACCCTTCAGCCACTGTGTACACAGGTAATGAACTCTGATACAGTGTTGGACCATGACCATGTTATCTTTGGCTGATTGGCTATTTTAATGATCACATCTGTGCCCTGTGTTAAAGTTAGCAGCATGACATGACAACATAGATGATTGTGAGAGACGTAACCAGCAAGTGAACGAGTTAAGACTCAAGTTTAAAACCTAAATGACAACAAATAGTTTTTATTGCATGTTTCAAAGTACTGCCAAATTACTTAAAATGTTCTACATAACATGGAAAACTGCTGTTTGTAACTTCCACTAGTCTAAATGCAGTCAGATTATGTTATCTGTGTGTATTGTCAGTGTGAACTGAGTTCTCATCGTAGCACATCCAGTCTGAAACACCACTTGATGCCAAACATACAGCTGATGTGAATTCTCTGCCTCCTCCTCGTCAAAACCAGGTGAAAATGTGGATAAGTTTATTTAAACATAAGACACATGTGCTAAAAGAAAGGATCCATCCTCAGTGAAGGACCTATGATCCCTAATCTGTCTCTATACCTACCAGTGAGCAGTGATTCCTAACACGTCTCTGGGGGTCATCAGGTGGAAACCTCCCTTCAACGCTGTTTCTCCTACTTAGTCCCACGACACCTCCAGGAGGCTAGGAGGTGAACTCTGGAGTCCCAGAGTCACCCCCCCCTAGTGCCAGTTCACACTGCTCCTACACAATCCAACCAGCACTGCTACGTTCAACTGACCCAGGCCTGTTTAGGAGATGCTCCAGGTAGTGACCAGTGCCGATGCTACCATTTAGCTAGCTGCTAAATGCTAATGCTACTGCTAACTACTGACAAATCGCTATTGTTAAATGCTACACTGCTACCACAGGCCTACATGCCACACACAACTGCTAAGTGTTAAGTCACAATGCAAGAAGCCAAGCAAAACAAGAGCGCAAACGAAACAAACCTGTACCTTACAACCAAAACTCACCTGAGCTGGCCGCATGGTCCCACAGAGAGACTCGAGCAGGTCACTCCCTCACCTTATATACACTTCCTCTTCCTGGATCTCGGCCTATTGGGAGAGGGAAAAAGGGGCGGGAAAAGCAGAGCCGAGGAGAGGTGTCTGCTCCCCAACTACTATTATTTCTTCTAATCCATATCCACTGACTGGATCTAGCAGCCTCATCTGACATCTCCCTCACTGTCTTCCTCAGATTCTGCCCCTGCACTCCCAGCTCCCTCAAAACCCTGCAACAAAACCTCTACGCCCACTTCAACTGGGCGGACCCTGGTCTTTCATCCCCTCTGCTCAGATTCTGTCTTCAAGTCTGCATATCTGGTCTTCTTCCTCTCATAAGCTGCCTCCACTGAATTTTGAGTTTCTGGCCTCAGATTAGTACAAACTATTTCCTGGGGAACAACAAGCTTTCCTCCCAAGTCCACCTGCATCTCCCAATCACTAGCTCCTACCAGGCGGCCACACCCCTGCTTCCTCCTTGACTTAATTCCTCTATTCTTCTCCCCCTCTCAAACAAACTGCACAACTAACCTCTCCTTTCTGGAACCTCCAGCATTCACCTGCTTTCTTCTCTCTTCAATGCCTGCAGCTAAGCTTCTCAGCACCTGATTATGCCGCCATGTATACCGGCCTTGTGATAAGCTAGTTCTACAACCACACAAAATATGCTTTAAACTTGCCATATCTGAACACAGCGGACACAATTGGTCACCCTTCACCCAGAGTCTTAGGTTCTGGGGGGTTGGCAACACATCGTATGTTGCCCCTATCAGAAATTTAATCCGACTTTCCTCCATACACCACAGGTCCCTCCAACTGAGCTTCCTCTTCTCAATACCTTCCCAGTTCAACCACTGTCCCTGTTTGGCCTGACCAACTGCCTTCCCTCCCCTTAACAGTTCCTCTTGCCTGCGAACTTGTTCCACTACCAGCTTTCTTTTCTCCTTTGGACCTGCTTTGTCCTACGATGGTTTGCCTGGGCCAAGCCCCAAGCCTCCCCGGCCAAACTGAACACTTCCTACTATTTCTGCATGCCTAAGAGCTGCCTCTGCCTCCTGCACTGCTGCTCTTGGGTTCCATTTCCTTCCCCTGGTAGGATTCGGAACCACCTTGCTAACTAACATGTCCCTACTCCCAGATAACAACAGTTCTGTCCTAACCTTAGTACATTTATACTCCTCTGTTAAACTAGATATTGGCAGCTGAAGTGTTCCTTTCCCATATAAAGCTACACTGCTTAAACACCTGGGAGCACCCAACCATTTCCTAATGTAGGAGCTAACTAACCTTTCCATTCTCTCTGTGGGACTTTATAAACTGACACTGGCCACATCAATCTGGGATACAAGCCAAACTGCAAACACCACAACCTCAGCTTTCCTGGTAGCCTTGATTTATCTATTCTATCCAGCCCTTCTGCAACATCCTTTCTAAAATGCGCGACTTGTTCAACATCATTCAAGTCCGCATTATACCACCTTCCTAAACTCTTACTGACTTCTCCCTAATAGTTGGGATTTCCTCACCATCTATAGAAAACTTCCTATCACTTACTTTCCTTCTGTATATTGAAATGCTCCTTGACTTGCGAGGCTGAATCTTCATACTAGCCCCTTTAAGATTCTGATTAACTCTAACAACCTTTTTGTACATGGCACTGTTGTAGTTAGCAGTGTCATATCGTCCATATAAGCCCTAACCGGTGGAAGACGCATCCCATTCTGTCGTCTCTAGAGTATTAAAATGATAATTCAAGGACATTTAGAACAGATAAAAATGTGCGATCAATTTGCGATTAATCACAAGTTAACTATGACATTCATGCAATTAATCGCGATTAAATGTTTTGATCGATTGACAGAACTAGTCTTTATAATTGTACACAATTTCTTGTTGACAAAACTAGACAACATCTACTAAAAAAACAAAAAGTGTGTAAATACAGTGAAAACATGAATTAAAAATAACTTTCACAATTGTAATAAATCTTTTACAGGCCAAAATTGACGTAAGATTTTCTGAAGCACTTTATTCCAATATCAGCACTTATGTTGATTGAAGCAAACCTTTTATTATTATTATTATTACTATTATAAATTTTATTGCATTTGTCGTCATTCTACAATTTTCTTGTCCTGTTCCTCATTCCTTCATAAATAATAATAATAGTGATAGCTTAGAGCTTCCCAGTGACAGACGCATTGCACTGTGGTATTCCAACAGTCGGAGGTCATTAATCACCACACAAGTCTTTGTCATGGTGCCCGTTGCCAGCTAAACCCCAACAATGCTCTCTGCGTGCCAACATGAATTGAATGTAGTCTGAATGACGCCTCCTCTGGTCTCCACAGTATTAAACAATAAGAGGCTCCACCTGGTGGAACAACCAGGTGCTACTACTACTACTTGAAGTGTGTATTTTTGAGGAGAATGGTATCAGATTGGAACTTGGGATTTGTACATACTGAATTTTAATTGAAGACTTCCCTATTTTTTAGTGGATAGGATGTTTAAAAATAGAGAAAAATATACCATTTTCAGCATTTTTTTTATTTATGTCAAATTACATAGCACATGCGATATCTTATAAAATATATTTTATTTTATTTGCAGTACTTAATGACAATAGAAAGAGCACTACTGCAAAATTATTTTTTAAAAAAACTTCCTGATTTGCTTCCCTGAAGGTTGCACATTTCACCAAAATGTATTGCAAATTATTTACAACCAACAAACACAACAGGGATGTGACCTGTTTAGATGTGGTCATTACAAAATGTCAGGTTTGTGTACAACTACTTGGATCCTAAATGCAAAACAGGTGATAAATATCATTCTTTTTTGACTTTGTTTCTGTAAAATAACCTTCGAAAGACAAACTTGACTGTAGAAATAAAAACAGCAAATATTAACAAAGCAACTGCTAGCAGAAACGCCGCCACGTCGATGGAGTGGTACTGGATGGTGGACATCTTGTAAGACTCTGTCCGAAGGTGGGCCGCTCCTTTGTGCCTCATGACAAACTCGATCCAGAACATGGCCCGGTCCAACGGTTTCATGGGCTGATCTCGGTGCATGCTGGACAGAACCTTCATGTTCTCCCTGTAGGACGGGTTGTACAGGACGTCCTTCAGCGCCTCCAGGAAGTTGTCTTTGTTGACCGTTGCGATGTCCAGGACTTTGGCCACGCCTCTCGCTTTCATCCTAAAGAAGTTGTCCGGTTGGTCGAACATGAGCGGCAGGCCAACCAGGGGGACGCCGTGGTAGATGGCCTCCTGCATGCCGTTGGTGCCTCCGTGGGCCACAAACACCCTGGTTTTAGGGTGACCCAGGAGGTCATTCTGGGGCAACCAGTCCAACATCAGGGTGTTGTTTCCAAGCGTGGAAGGTCTTTTGCCTTTGTGCCTCCAGATCACCTTCTGGGGAAGCTGTGCAAAGGCAGCGGCGATGTCCTCAGTGATGTCCTCAGGAAGTTTTTCCACCAGGGTACCCAGTGTCATCACGATGACACCGTGCTCACCGGAACTCTGCACAAAATCCTCCAGTTCTTTGGGCAAGGGCTTGGCGGGTTTACACTGGAATCCCGCCATATAGACGACATTGGGCATTGTGGGTCGCGGCCACTCAAAGGTGAAGTCATTCCTCATCAGCCAGATGTCGGCTGACTGGAACAGCTCCATGTAATGGACGTCTGGGCCAAAGTGACGATGGACAAATGGTTTGTAGGTTGTTTCTGTGGTCAACCAAAACTGAAGAGACGTGAAGAAGTAGTACAGCATGTTCTTGACCCGCTCAGTGAAAGTCATCTTGTCACTCAGGTTTGACCAGTGTATGGGGACGTAAGAGAGTGGAGAAGGTGCGATTGCTTGATGCCCTTCGCCCACAATAGTCCATCTAACATTGAAGACAAGTGGAAGACCCAAACGGTGAGCCAGAAGAGTCCCTCCACCGGCCGCGGGGTCTGTCAGAACCAAATCGTACTTGGCATCACGGAGGCTCTGCATCAGTTTGTCATCTGCAAACATTTCCTCCATCATTATAAGTAACATCCTGTGCAACTTGTAGAATTCTTTCACCAGATCAATGTCCAGAGCCATACGAGTCCAAAATGATGCCCCTTGTCGTCGCATCTCCAATGTTCTTGATACAAAGTCGCCAAAGGTTTCCTTTTCGAAACCACTAGTAGTATTTATCGTGACTGACTTGTAATGAGGGGAATCCGGCTTGATGTACCAGGCGTTTAATGGGCGCAACACAGTGACTTCATGGCCTCTGGAGTCAAGCTCCTCAATCATGACGTTCATGTTGATCCAGTGACTTCCATCCACAGGGAAAACCAGGACTTTCCCTCCATTTACCAAAGCTGCAGAGCAGAGCAGCACTGCAAGGGTCACCAGGGTGGGTCGGTACATTTCTGAAAGAGGTTCTGACAAGACATGTAAGGATGTTAGATCTGTCCTTCTCAACAAGGGATTTCAACTGAACAATATTCATCAACTCTACAAGCAACGGAGTATAAAAGGACACGTCTAATTTCAGCTTCTATGATTGTGCCGACTATAAGTAGTCCACTGAGAAATGACTGATTTTATACCGAGTCTAAAGTTTTAGTCTGTATGAAATAGGATTATTGTCCTCATTGAGTCCAGTTTGTCTTAAACATATGAGCTCTACCCGGAAGTCATTAAGCATCACAGAGGTCTTTGTCATAGTGCCCCACTAGCTAAACCACCAGAATGCTCTTTTTCTAATTATTTCACAGTTTAGTTCTTTAACATACAAAGCAAATGTCTTCTCAGCCTTAAAGTCTGGTTTTCGGAGCAAGATAAAGGATTCAACAACAACAGCTACCTTATTACACAACTACAGTGTGGGAATTCCTGCCGCAAGATCCCAGGATTTTTACAAAAGCTGTTTGCGTTTGGGTGGATTCTCCCTCTCAGGTTTCACAGCGTTGTGTTCTTGGAACCTGTCGGCTTGTAAAGGGGATTTAAAAGCTGCTTCTGCATTTGCAGGATCACAGTTCGACACATGGTGCAGTTAGCAAGAACTACAATCATAAAATACTCAGCTAAAGGCCTTGTATTGTCAAGTTTGTCTGAGCAAAAGGGCAATTTCTTCAGGGTTAAACTACGACAACCACTAATAATGATAATAAATGTGTGGGTTTTGTGGCAGTTTTAATCCTTGAAAATGCTTTAAGTGCTTTACAAAAAGACTTAAAGCTGTTACAAACAAACATTTATGGCACATTTCAGTTTAGTAGCTGCAATAAATGCCACAAAATGGACCTATCTACGTCAGTTTTGCACTAAATAACCAGGATTCTGAGTAATAAATAAATAAAAGTGCATGTTTTTTCTGTCTTCCTGTCAGACCTTTGGGAAATATTTCTGACAATTAATCTGAGAGCGAGAGAAAATCCACTTTTATTTATTCTGCAGAGTCCAGAATATTTAGTTTCAGATCTTCTTGTGAAGCATTTAGAGCATTTTCAAGTACTTAAAATGCCATAAAACCAATTAAACTGTCATTTTTATCAGTGTAAGTAGTAGTTTTAACCTGAGAGAATTCATCAGTTTCCTGTTTTAATTACATCCAAGCAGAACAAAGTGTGATTTGTAGTTTTAGAGCTGAACAGCAGTGAGGCTGCTCAATTCATGAAGCTCAGGCTTGTTGTTGTCGATAGGAAACATCTGGAATCTGTAGCATCCAACCGCAACTACTCAGAGCTGTTTCAACACGTCGCAGGTGTGTCAGTCAGCATGAACAACATAACAAAACAGCTTCGGTAAAACATTTCATTCTTCTAAAACTCCTTCACTGATCTGGATTGTGAACTTACCGTGAGCCTCCAGCCGACAGGTCTTCAGGATGAGCTCGTAGTCTGACGTCCAGCCTTCGTCCCCATAGAGTATCTGACTGACGTCCAGCCCTGGAGGAGGGTGTCGGCTCTGAGGTAACAGGACTAAAGTACACCCTGTGTGAGGTTTCCTGCAGCAGCTGATTGGCTGATTACACAAAGGGGAGCTGAATCAGAAGATAAGCTCATGAACTCTGCTCTGAATTTAATCTGAGATTGATCTGTGGCTGCAGGTTATTGTAGGTCAAAGGCACGATGACGTGAGAAGAGAGGCTCCTTATGTTTGTTTAACTCCTTTTTTAACCTGTTACCTTCTTTATGCCTTTTAATTTTAGTTTAAATAGCTGCTATGACTGTCAATAATCAATTACTGTATTTTCTTTTCCCACAACTGTAAAATCTGATGCTTGTTTGGAGACAAAAACAAGAACTGATGATGGGAATTATTTATGAGTTGAAAACACCTTTATTTTTAGTTTCTAAAATGTATTTAATAAATTACAACCTGAACTAAAAATGCTATTTCTAATTTTACACTGATGCCCTTAATAGGCTGTTTTTCATTTATTTATTTATTAGTGTTATTATTAATTAATTTGGTTTTATTAGTTTTCATATATTAGTATATTCAGGTAAATTATTTTTCCTTTGTTTCTAAATATTTATTGAACAAACTACAAATTGTAGTCTATTGAATGTAACGGCACCTCAGCAATGCAAAACAACACTTTGAGGGGCATACGGGAGGATCTACGGAAGTCCAGGAGGATCTACGGAAGCCCAGGAGGATCTACAAAAGCCCAGGAGGATCTACAGAAGCCCAGGAGGATCTACGGAAGCCCAGGTGGCACAGGCAAGGCAGAGTGCAGAAGGGCTATTCCCACAGGCAAAATCAGTAAAACAAGGGCAAATAAAAACTAGAAAAGCACTCAAAGAGCACAGACCTCCACCAAGCAGCTTCAGTCCACCCGAAACACAATCTCCCAATGACAAATTATCCTTAAAAAAAAAGTTAATTGTCTGGTAATCACTTTCACACCGTAGCACTGCTGTGGTTGAGCACGAGCGGCCGACACCCACCATATATGTGCAATACACTGCAAGCCTTTCAAACACTCCCAATGATAAAGAATCTTTTTTTTAAAAAATCCTGGATCCAGACGGTGATCCGGATCACTCACAGAATTTCATCATTTGTTCCTTGTCCCATTTCACACATTTCTTAAATATTCCATCCAAATCTGTCCATAACTTTTCAAGTTATTTTGAACATGGACAAACAAACAAAGAACCAAACAAACAAACAAACAAGACATCCGAATTTACAGCTTTCTGACAATAAATAAGCACCAGGAGATTTCAGCCAGATGAAATAAGGCTGACCTTAAGGCCAAGTACGGTGTAGTTCCAAGTAGCCTAGAGTGGCTAAGTTAGCTAACCAACAGTATGGTAGCTACCTGCTTTACAAACCTAATATTAGAGCTGGTCACAAATATATGAATATCCGAATATTGGTTGGTTGTGGTGCTATTGGGATAATAATTTTTAAAAAATACTAATAGTCTTGCACGCCACCGCCAGGTGCACCGGGCGCTGCTGAGCATTGACGAGGCTATAGTACACGGACCTGCCAATTCCTGTGTCAGGTTCTGGTGTCAAGACTCAAAACGCTTTCCAATAGCACAGTGTTTCAACTTTGGGTGGATAAAAATAAAAGCAGAAAAGCACTCAGAGAGCACAGACCTCCACCAAGCAGCTTCAGTCCACCCCCAACACAATCTCCTAATGACAAAGTCTCCTTAAATTTAAAAAAAACATCCTGGATCCAGACGGTGATCCGGATCACTTCCAAAATTTCATCATCTGTTCCTTGTCCCATTTCACACATTTCCTGAAAATTTCATCTAAATCCGTCCATGAGTTTTCAAGTTATTTTGAACACAAACAAACAAAGAAACAAACAAACGCCGGCAAAAACAGAACCTCTTTGGCGGAGGTAATATCTCATAATTCACACACACTCAATCATAACATCAACAAACATGAACTGGATATAATAATTCATAAAATACATTTTTAGCTCCGTCACATTTGCATAAACCTGAATTAATTTTTCCTGGTTTGTATTGTATTGTATCAGACTACAATTTGCCCTTATTGCTTCCATAAACATTGCGGATTATTAAAGGTGAAAGGCAAGATAACATGAAAGGTTGGTTATGTTTGTCTTATTCTTTTTTTTAACTTATTTGTAGTTTCAAAGAAGAAAATGTATTAATTTACTGTCAATTACAGTTAATATTGATTAGAGTAGCAACAGTATATAAATACAGTATATTACTGTAAAGTCTAGTCACAATACGAAACATTAAACCTCATATTCTGTTGTGGATTACTAAAATCAGCTATTAAATATTTAGGTAAATTACAAGTTTAAAAATGTGAACTGACAACAAAAAGGCAGAAAACACGTTAATAAGAAAGAAATATGAGCAAAAGTTAGTTAGATTTTGTTATTACAGCACAGTTTACAACACGAGTCCTATCCCGGCCTTTCACATAGTAAAGTCAACCTCCTACCATGTTACAGTTACACTGATAAGGTCTTATTTAATACAGTGTGATTGTAAACCAAAGGTCATCACGTGTTTAACCAAACAGTGTGATGCCACATGAACTCCATAACTTCGTTGGCTGACTTTAACACAGTTCCTCTTTGAACTTGGTCTAATTGAAGGCTGTTGCTGCTAATAGCTAGCAGGCTAGCTGAATAGCAAGGCACACAGATGGTTTATTCAGCTAACAGCAACTTTAAAAACGTAATATGCATATATCTTATCTCTAAATGGTGCTAGCTAGCTGGCATTTTATTCTAATGTATTCTGGAAGGGCTAATTGAGGCTGTTGCTGAAGCTAATCACTGCTTTGCTAATTGTTATGCTAGCTGAATAAACAAGAAGTCACCTCTGCTGCTTAAAATATGTTTATTTAGCTAACAGCAATTTTAAATATATAATGTTCATATATTTTAATGTACAAATGCTGTTAGCTCACTGGCATTTTATTCGAAAGTGTTCTCGAAGGGGTGTTAATGAAACTGATAACTGTTTTGCTATTTGTTATACTAGCAGAATAAACAAGAATTCATCTCTGCTGCTTAAAATCAGTTTATTTAGCTAACAGCAATTTTAAAAATAGAATTTTCATATATTTCATTGTATAAATGATGTTAGCTAGCTGGCATTTTATTCGAAAGTGTTCTCCAAGTAGTGTTAATGAAGATAACAACAGTTTTGCTAATTGTTATGCCCGCTGAATAAACAAAAAGTCACCTCTGCTGCTTAAAATCTGTTTATTCAGCTAATAGTAATTTTAGAAATAGAGTGTTCATATATTTTAATGTATAAATGCTGTTGGCTAGCTGGCATTTTATTCGAAAGTGTTCTCGAAGGGGTGTTAATGACGCTGAGAACTGTTTTGCTAATTGTTATGCTAGCAGAATAAACAAGAAGTCGCCTCTGCTGCTTAAAATCTGTTTATTCAGCTAACAGTAATTTTAAAAAATAGAATTTTCATATATTTCATTGTATAAATGCTGTTAGCTAGCCGGCATTTTATTCGAAAGTGTTCCCAAAGGGGTGTTAATGAAGCTAATAACTGTTTTTTATAATTGTTATGCTAGCTGAATAAACAAGAAGTCGCCTCTGCTGCTTAAAATCTGTTTATTTAGCTAACCGCAATTTTGAAAATATAATGTTCATATATTTTAATGTACAAATGCTGTTAGCTCACTGGCATTTTATTCGAAAGTGTTGTCGAATGGGTGCTAATGAAGCTGATAACTGTTTTGCTAATTGTTATGCTAGCAGAATAAACAAGAATTCATGTCTGCTGCTTAAAATCTGTTTATTCAGCTAACAGTAATTTTAAAAAATAGAATTTTCATATATTTCATTGTATAAATGCTGTTAGCTAGCCGGCATTTTATTCGAAAGTGTTCCCAAAGGGGTGTTAATGAAGCTAATAACTGTTTTTTATAATTGTTATGCTAGCTGAATAAACAAGAAGTCACCTCTGCTGCTTAAAATCTGTTTATTCAGCTAACAGCAAATTTAAAAATAGAGCGTTAATATATTTTAATGTATAAATGCTGTTAGCTAGCTGGCATTTTATTCGAAAGTTTTCTCTGTTTCAAACCAAAAGACCACTTGTAAATTTTAGCAGTATTCTGAGGGTGTTCAATGTTATACCAGGCAAGCTAAGCACACAATCAATCTATGCAGAACAAGTAGCAGAAAAATTAAGCTAATTCGAAGTACCAAAAGCTACAGTTCCTCAAATGTACTTGAAGCCGCTCCAGAAATGGTCAACTCCTATAGACCTCCATGTTAAAATGTCCAACTTTGAAGTTTGAACTTTGAGCTAACTGAAGGCTGCTGCAGCTAATAGCTAGCAGGCTAGTTGACTAACAAAGCACAGTTCAAATGGTTTATTCAGCTAACAGCAACTTTAAAAATGTAAAATGCATATATTTTATGTCTAAATGGTGTTAGCTCACTGGCATTTTATTCTAGTGTATTCTGGAATGGCTAATTCAGGCTGTTGCTGAAGCTAATCACTGCTTTGCTAACTGTTATTCAAGCGGAGTAAACAAGAAGTCGCCTCTGCTGCTTAAAATCTGTTTATTTAGGTAACCGCAATTTTGAAAATATAATGTTCATATATTTTAATGTACAAATGCTGTTAGCTCACTGGCATTTTATTCGAAAGTGTTGTCGAATGGGTGCTAATGAAGCTGATAACTGTTTTGCTAATTGTTATGCTAGCAGAATAAACAAGAATTAATCTCTGCTGCTTAAAATCTGTTTATTCAGCTAACAGTAATTTTAAAAATAGAATTTTCATATATGTCATTGTATAAATGCTGTTAGCTAGCCGGCATTTTATTCGAAAGTGTTCTCTAAGTTTTAATGAAGATAACAACAGTTTTGCTAATTGTTATGCCAGCTGAATAAACAAGAAGTCGCCTCTGCTGCTTAAAATCTGTTTATTCGGCTAACAGCAATTTTAAAAATAAAATGTTTATATATTTTAATGTATAAATGCTGTTAGCTAGCTGGCATTTTATTCGAAAGTGTTCTTGAGGGGGTGTTAATGAAGCTAATAACTGTTTTGCTAATTGTTATGCTCGCTGAATAAACAAGAATTAATCTCTGCTGCTTAAAATCTGTTTATTCAGCTAACAGTAATTTAAAAAAAATAGAATTTTCATATATTTCATTGTATAAATGCTGTTAGCTAGCTGGCATTTTATTCGAAAATGTTCCCAAAGGGGTGTTAATGAAGCTAATAACTGTTTTCCTCATTGTTATGCTAGCTGAATAAACAAGAAGTCGCCTCTCCTGCTTAAAATCTGTTTATTCAGCTAACAGCAAATTTAAAAATAGAGTGTTCATATATTTTAATGTATAATTGCTGTTAGCTAGCTGGCATTTTATTCGAAAGTCTTCTCTGTTTCAAACCAAAAGACCACTTGTAAATTTTAGCAGTATTCTGAGGGTTTTCAATGTTATACCAGGCAAGCTAAGCACACAATCAATCTATGCAGAACAAGTAGCAGAAAAATTAAGCTAATTCAAAGTACCAAAAGCTACAGTTCCTCAAATGTACACTTGAAGCCGCTCCAAAAATGGTCAACTCCTATAGACCTCCATGTTAAAATGTCCAACTTTGAAGTTTGAACTTTGAGCTAACTGAAGGCTGCTGCTGCTAATAGCTAGCAGGCTAGTTGATTAGCAAAGCACAGTTCAAATGGTTGAGCAGGTAAGAGCAACTTTTAAAATGTAAAATGCATATATTTTATGTCTAAATGGTGTTAGCTCACTGGCATTTTATTCTAGTGTATTCTGGAAGGGCTAATTCAGGCTGTTGCTGAAGCTAATCACTGCTTTGCTAACTGTTATTCAAGCGGAATAAACGAAGTCGCTGCTGCTTAAAATCAGTTTATTTAGCTAACAGCAATTTTAAAAATAGAATTTTCATATATTTCATTGTATAAATGATGTTAGCTAGCTGGCATTTTATTCGAAAGTGTTCTCTAAGTTTTAATGAAGATAACAACAGTTTTGCTAATTGTTATGCTAGCTGAATAAACAAAAAGTCACCTCTGCTGCTTAAAATCTGTTTATTCAGCTAACAGCAAATTTAGAAATAGAGTGTTCATATATTTTAATGTATAGATGCTGTTAGCTAGGTGGCAATTTATTCGAAAGTGTTCTCGAAGGGGTGCTAATGAAACTGATAACTGTTTTGCTAATTGTTATGCTAGCAGAATAAACAAGAATTCATGTCTGCTGCTTAAAATCTGTTTATTCAGCTAACAGTAATTTTAAAAATAGAATTTTCATATATGTCATTGTATAAATGCTGTTGGCTAGCTGGCATTTTATTCGAAAAGTGTTCTCGAAGCGGTGCTAATGAAGCTGATAACTGTTTTGCTAATTGTTATGCTATATATTAATGCATAAATGCTGTTAGCTAGCTGGCATTTTATTTGAAAGTCTTCTCTGTTTCAAACCAAAAGACCACTTGTAAATTTTACCAATATTCTGGGGTTTTTGAATGTTATAGCAGGCAAGCTAAGCACACAATCAATCTATGCAGAACAAGTAGAGAAATTAAGCTAATTTGGAAGTACCAAAAGCTACAGTTGCTCAAATGCCCACTTGAAGCTAGTTAGCAGGCTACCTGAGTAGCAAAGCACAGTTCAAATAGCTTATTCAGCTAACAGCAACTTTAAAAGCGTAATATGCATATATTTTATGTCTAAATGGTGTTAGCTAGCTGGCATTTTATTGGAATGCATTCTGGAAGGGCTAATTAGCTTAATTTTTCTACTACTTGTTCCGCATAGATTGATTGTGTGCTTAGCTTGCCTGCTGTAACATTCAAATCCCCAGAATACTGCTAAAATTTACAAGTGATCTTCTGGATTGACGCAAACAATGATTTAAAAAGATGAAATGCAAATTTAACGTTAAGTTTTTCTTTGTTAGAATAATTTTTCAAAAGGCAGATTGTCTTGTTGCACATTCACTTCAATATATTTGTTTTAATATGTAATTTATTCGTGTTACACAAGAACAAATCGACTGTTTTAAAGTCAGCCAACGAGGTTATGGAGTTCATGTGGCAGCGCACTGTTTGGTTAAACACTGTGACGACCTTTAATTTACAATCACAGTGTAAGAAAAAAGACCTTATCAGTGTAACTGTGATATGGTAGGAGGTTGACTTTACTATGTGGAAGGCCAGGATAGGACTCGTGTTGTAAACTGATAATAATACAATCTGCCTTTCTGTTGTCAGTTTACATTTTTAACCTTGGAATTTACGTAAACAGTTAAATATCATAGTCATAGTCATCATAAATCATCATAGCTGATTTCAGTAATCCACAACAGAATATGAGGTTTAATGTTTCGTATTGTGACTAGAATTTACTGTAATATACTGTATTTATATAGAGTTGTTACTCTAATCAATATTAACTGTAATTGACAGTAAATTAATTTCCTTATTTGACACTACAAATAACTTAAAAGAAAGAATAAGATAAACACAACCAACCTTTCACGTTATCTTGCCTTTCACCTTTAATAATCGACAACGTTTATGGAAGCACTAAGGGCAAATTGTAGTTTGATAAATATAATTTAGAACCCAGGGAAGTTAATTCAGCTTTATGCAAATGTAACGGAAGTAAAAATGTATTTTATGAATTATTTTTGCCAATTCATGTCTGTTGATGTTATATTGAGCATGTGTGGATTATGAGTTATTTTTATTTGCCATTGTTTTTTTGATTTTGCCTGTAGGAATTGCCCTTCTGCACTCTGCTTTGTCTGTGCCTCCTGGGCTTCCGTAGATCCTCCTGGGCTTCCGTAGATCTTCCCTTATACCCCTCAAAGTGTTGTTTTGCATTGCTGAGGTGCCGTTACATTCAATAGACTACAAATTGTAGTTTCTTAAATAAATATTTAGAAACAAAGGAAAAATAGTTTACTTGAACGTATAAATATATGAAAACGAATAAAACCAAATTAGTTAATAATAATACTAATACATAAATAAATAAAAAACAGCCTATTAAGGGCATCAGTGTAAAATTAGAAATAGCATTTTGAGCTGCCTGAATCAGGTTGTAGTTTATTAAATACATTTTAGAAACCCAAACATAAAGATGTTTTAAACTCATAAATAATTCACAGCATCAGTTCTTGTTTTTGTCTCCAAACAAGCATCAGATTTTACAGTTGTGGGAAAAGAAAACACAGTAATTGATTATTGACAGTCATAGCATCTGTTTAAACTAAAATTAAAAGGTACAAAGAAGGTAACAGGTTAAAAAAGGAATTAAACAAACATAAGGAACCTCTCTTCTCTCATCATCGAGCCTTTGACCTACAATAAACTGAAGCCACAGATCAATCTCAGACAAAGTTCAGAGCAGGGTTTGTGAGTTTATCTTCTATTTCAGCTCCCCTTTGTGTAATCAGCCAATCAGCTGCTGCAGGAAACCTCACACAGGGTGTACTTTAGTCCTGTTACCTCAGAGCCGATACCCTCCTCCAGGGCTGGACATCAGTCAGATAATCTACGGGGACGAAGGCTGGACGTCAGACTACGAGCTCATCCTGAAGACCTGTCAGCTGGAGGCTCACGGTAAGTTCAGAATCCAGATCAGTGAAGGAGTTTTAGAAGAATGAAATGTTTTACCGAAGCTGTTTTGTTATGTTGTTCATGCTGACTGAAACACCTGCGACGTGTTGAAACAGCTCTGAGCAGTTGCGGTTGGATGCTACAGATTCCAGATGTTTCCTATCGACAACAACAAGCCTGAGCTTCACGAATTGAGCAGCCTCACTGCTGTTCAGCTCTACAACTGCGAATCACACTTTCTTCTGCTTGGATGTAATTAAAACAGGAAACCGATGAATTCCCTCAGGTTAAAACTACTGCTTACACTGATAAAAATGACAGTTTAGTTGGTTTTATGGCATTTTAAGTACTTGAAAATTCTCTAAATGCTCCACAAGAAGATTTGAAACTAAATATTCTGGACTCTGCAGAATAAATAAAAGTAGATTTTCTCTCGCTCTCAGATTAATTGTCAGAAATATTTCCCAAAGGTCTGACAGGAAAACAGAAAGAACATGCACTTTCATTTATTT